>NJDD01004987.1:0-44031 GCA_002245505.1 Calephelis nemesis | reverse complement strand
GCAATTTAATTTATATATATTTTCTTTTCTTTATAATATTGGAAGGCAAACCAGATGGATTTCCCTGATGGTAAGAAATCCACGCCGCCTAGAGACACCGAAGGGGGTAATGGTGCGTTGACCACTTAAGACCGGGACGTTAGGCCTGGAGCAAAAGTAAGTTTACCGGCTACCGAACCCTCCATACACGGAACACGTCAACGGCTAGTACTGCCGTTGTTGAGGCAGCAATAATTGAGACGGTGGCACCAATCCGGGCGAGTCACTGCGAAACTATCATCTAGTCATATGTCACGGTGTTAGTGAAGGTAAGCCTATGCTCGCCTTTTTCGACCTGCCTGGCAGGAAAGCAGATTAAGTTTTCTGCAAAGGAGTCCGGACCAACATGGGGAAAGTGATCTTAACTCAGCAATAGTTACAGGTTCAGACACATTTAGAAACACTAACGTAAGTACCTACTTTATGCATCCTGTTATGGGAACTAGCTCGTATAGCCCCATATGGCCTTATACCATGAGCCAGATGCATAAAAATAAAATTAAATTAAGTATTTCGCGTTAGCAGAATTGTAAAATGTTACTGAAAAGTAACTTTTTTCGATTCACCAAAATGACAGTGTTGCAATTCATCTAAATCTGACTATTTTACGAATCTCATAGAAAACCACTAGAAAACTGTCAAACGAAGGAATTGCCAGAAAAGAATTGCAAATGAATCATAATATGAATTGCCGCTTAAGTGGCCTTTTTACGATTTGGTGAAATATTCATATCAGATTCATATTATGATTCACTGAAAGCGGCCGTTTTAGACCCGCTGGTGCAGTTGAAGCTCAAAGGTTTAGGAATTGAATTGCTTAAGTACCTCAACAAGTCTTTATCAAAAAAAAAAGAAAATAGATTAAATATTAGTATACAATGGCTATCATAATAATTACTAAATATGGTTTTCATACAAAATTAATACTTATATCAAACTTTTGATACATATCACAAATGTGCCCATTATAATATATTATATATTTATAATGTCAGATTTTTTCAAACCATGTAATGTGCACAGCAATTTATATTTATGAAATGATAACCTGTGATTACATCTTATAAATTAATACTGATAATTAGCTTGTAGATAAGATAACCTACTTAATGGCCAAAGAATTTTTAATATTACATTACATTATTTGATTAATTACTATATTTAATGAAACACTGATAACAAAAGCTTGCCTTTTAAAACAATTTTTTTGCAAACAGGTAATATTTACCTACATTAAATAATAAAATCATAAAGCAATATGGTTCAAGAATGTCAATTTATCCCCCTGTATTGTATTTTATGTAGATAGGTATTTAGATTATTGTTTAGGTGACTCAATTTTCAAAATTGCCGCCATTTTCATAACTTGCGCCATCTATAATCAAACTAAGCTCGTATCATTGGTTATTTATTTTGCAACATACCGCCGCCATCTTATCAATTATCATTTTTGACAATGTCTACTTTTGTACTGTCAATCATTACAACCAAGTCAAATTTTTCAATAACAACAACAAATCCACATCGTTGTTATTAAATATTTTAACACCCGAAATTGATAAAAGGTACAAAAACTTAACTTGTTTACGTGTTTTTATATAATAAGGTCAACGAAATTAATGTAAATTACATTGAGTTGAGTTACAACACGTCTAAAAATAACTGCACATGACACATGTGCCGGACTATCTTTTGTTGAGTACGGTCAAATTTGATATATCAGGTGAAAACAACGAATCCCTAATTGCCGTTATAATATACTAATAACTTTCCAAGGCAAATAATTTATGAGCAGATACATTGAGCCTTGAGGCGTTGCAACGCATTGGCGCCATTTTACTTTTCCGTGAACATGTTGCTATGACGTAACAGACCTAGATTCTTTCTCTATCTTTTCTCTTAAGTTCTAGGTATAACATTTAGTCAGATTTTTATGTAATTTAGAATCAAATAAAAGCCTTGTTTTGGAATAAATGTCACCTTGACGTATGTCAATGTGACATGCATGGCGGAAACGTGGCGTCGCTAAAGACCGGCTTGCTTACCTCCAGGCGACATCGAGTGCTGTCTACTTGTGACTCTTGCGTTTGTAATGATGTCTCCTGTTAGTTCTCTAACGTTTCGATGATGCTGATATTCCATGTCAGGCCGGTCGTATTCTTCTTTTGCTATACCGGCCGCAGGTGGTAGCATCCTCTGTTATTCCATGAGTATGTTTTATTGTGGCACAATAAAAATTGCTGTCACTAAGACACATAAATCATAAAACAATAACTGTCACTCTTGATGTATTCAAAACAAAAATAACACTTCGAACGGCAAACCGAACTAGAGCGCGACTGTTTCTGTGTGAACGGGGAACGGCGGGAAGCTATTCTACAGCGCCGCCGCGCACTCTTCTCTTTCTAACATACACAGATATTTATGTGCATCTCTTTCACTATGCGTCGTTTTGACGTCAAAATAGATTTAATGTCATAACAAAGCGTGGGCTTCTTGGCATTCTTGTAATTAAATGTCAAGCGTTATTTTATAAGAGTGACATCTGTTTATTAATTAATGAACTAGACTTGAAGTCAAAATTTAAGTGTGTTGGGTTTAATAGTTTTAATACTGCTGCTCCATCTTTTTTACATTAATTAAATTATGTTAATTGAAGTATTTTCATATAGTTTAATTTTTATCCTGCAGACCTACACATTTGACTAAAAGAAAATTAAGTAGAATATTTTTATGCAACAAAGTTGATAATTAGTACCTACCAAACTTCTTGACGGATTGTGCTTTCATCTGGGATAATAATCCTTACAAAAAGTACCTCCATTAACTAAATATTATCCTATTTATTGAGCTAACTGCTTTAGAATATTGTGCGATTAGTAGATACAAAGACAATAATATAATGTTAGTATTATTTTATTTACTAATTGTAATGTCATCTCTTGGTACATTTAAGAACAACAACAAATTTTAACAACCAATAGATATACAATTAACAAATGTTACGCATAGATGGCGCTATTTTTATAAACTCATTGGCCCGCCATATTATGTTAGGTACCTAGACTACTTAGTTAGGTACCAGAGATTAGTAAATGTAATATTTGATAATATTATCAAAGACTACAATACTCTAAATATTACTAGTGGGCAGCGGCCCAATACGCCCGCCTTTCGAATTTTGATAATATTATTATACTCTTTGCTACGTACATACTCTTGCTAAAGAATATTTATATTCCTTGCTACGTAAGTATATGACATTAAAATACTTTATGGTATATGACCACATACCTAAATGACAATACACAACTAAACAAAAAAGAAAAAACAACTGAAAAAAGTTACATTATGCTAGCACAATCCCCATCTGAAAAAGTTTCAATTTGACTAAAAAATACTTACCTACCCATAAACAAAATGATCCA
Source organism: Calephelis nemesis (assembly GCA_002245505.1). Lineage (NCBI taxonomy): Eukaryota > Metazoa > Arthropoda > Insecta > Lepidoptera > Riodinidae > Calephelis > Calephelis nemesis. The sequence continues at coordinate 40,564 of NJDD01004987.1, read as the reverse complement.
CCACTTATTGAATTCATTTGTTACAAAAAATGTGATGAATGAAGAACCACTTGACTGATTTTGTGCAAACTTCACATACCTATCTAAACCATCTACTAAATAGTCCAAACAAAGCCTAAACCTTAGAATAATAACGTTAGCCTAAGCATTTGGTTTGAATAGGTGAGCTCATTCTTGAATTATAAAATTACTTACAAGGAAAAGTGGCATTAATTTTTATATACTTAAGTATATATTTAGATAATATTATTAGATAATTTTATCTTTGATAGTAGGTACATTCAGAATTTAGTTATGGTATTCGGTTTCGAAAAACATTGGCCGCAACAAATCAAAACAAATCTATGGAACTGCCACACACGTCCCAAATCACTAGTCCCGAGAAAACAAATCACTAGTCTCAAAAGAATTTCAACAAATAATTTAAACTAAATATATTGTGTTCATGAGTACTTAAATCGAGATTCAAGGCCCGACATAGGCCTTGCAATCGACAAACAAATATAAATTTTACTAGGTAGGTACGATAGTATGAAGTGCCTACTTAATGTAAACATAATCTAGGTATATAATATATAAAAGAAAGTGGTGTTAGTTACACTATTTATAACTCAAGAACGGCTACACCGATTAGGCTGAAAATTGGTAGGGAGGTAACTTAAAACCGGGAGAAGGACATAGGATACTTTTTATTCTGTTCAATTGTGAGGAAACTGGGAAAAACAACATTTTAATATTTCCCATACAAACTGAACGGGCGGAACGAAGTTTGCCGGAATAGCTAGTATTTACATAATTGAAGGGTTGAGTTCGAGAATGGTTTAACTAACAAATACGTGATTTGACGCAAATGACATTTTAAACATTGGGAGCATTATTTTCAATTCTACTAAAGAAAATCACCTCAAATATGACGCTGTTAAAATTTGAAAGAGTTTTTGGCGATATAATCCATTTTTATATTTGAATTTTTTTTTATGTTTTAGGAAGGCAAACAAGCAGACGGATTCCCTGATAGTAAGAAATTCACGCCGCCTAGAGACACCAAAGATGGTAATGGTGCGTTGCTAACCTGAGGTCAAGATGTTAGGCCTCAAACAAAAGTAAGTTTACCGGCTACCTTACCCTCCGAACCGGAACACGTCATGTCGTTATGTCGGCAGGAATAGATAAGGCGGTGGTACCAATCCGGGCGAGTCGCTGCGAAACTCTACCACCTAGTCAGATGTCACGGTGTTAGTAATGGTAAGCCTATGCTCGCCTTTTACGAGCTACCTGGTAAGAAAGGCAGATGGTCTATTCTGCAAAGGAGCCCGGACCAACACGGGGAAAAACTAAGACCGAACGAAAAACGGGGAACTGAGATAATTTTTATATTTTATGTATGTTTAATAAATATTCAATATTTTTGGAACTGGCGATCTCGACATCTGTGTTAGTTAAACCGTTTTAAGACTGAATATCTCGAGATATAATGCGATTCTTGTTATTATGAAAAGGTCATTAGATAGATTATTTCTTTCTGAATCCAACGATATCAATAACTAATTTTTGAAAAAAAATCAGTTAAATCATCCTCGAACTCAACCCTTCTATTGTAAGTAGATACTGTTTGTATCCGGGTAGGAAGTTTTGAAGCACAAAGCATACTTGAGCATTTTCACTTTTAATGGTGCAGGTAGTATTCCAACTGTCCCACAACAAAATATAGTCCAAAATAAATATATTTAACATTATATTCCAACAATATACATACATGTCGCAACTCGCAGGTATAACTAATAATATATATGGTTTTGATCACAGATATCTAAAAGAATTACGTTTAAATTTTATTTTAATTAAAAACATAAGTATCGAAGATATGTAAAATTATAGTGTCCCAACGACAGAATGCTTTCTACAATTTGAAATTTCTTAATTAATTGTGCAACAAATTGTAAAGTGATAATTTATTTTCAATATTTGATAGTTATTTATGCATCTAAACTTCAGTTTCAAGTTCAAATTTTTTTCAGAAAATGTATAAAATGATTGTCCTACGATTTCGCGATTACCGGACATGTCTGGTTAGTAACGCATTTTACTATAAAGTTACGTAATATATCGGGCTAATTCCGTTTTTGTGACAATTCCAAGTACAAATCTCACAGTCTAGCCGCCATTTTCAAGTCATTCATGAAAACTGTGTCCAGTGGTGCGGCGGTTTCTCGTCAACGAAGTTTTGGCAAAAAAGAATCTGTTGTGGTTAGTAACGGATTTCATTGAGAAATTGTGCTTTTACGTTGTTTGAATTCCTGATTTATAAAAGATTTTAAATGCTGTTACTTATATCATACAAGTAATTTTGGGCTTCTTTTAAAACTTATTGATAATTTTATTCTTGTGTTAATAACAAATCTACATTCGTCACGTCTTGTTAGTAACCGTTTCTATAGTATGGACAAAAATGTTACGAAATGGACATATAAGGCTTCATACCCATCACATAAATTAAATTATTCTATGATGATTCACAATATTAAACTTTTTTCAGAAATGTTAAGGAAGTTGTACCCACAGACAAACAGCATCAACAGTTCTGTGGGACATTGTAAAAACATTGTGTATGTAATATTATATTTATCTTTATATAAAGAAGAGTTTGTTTGTTGGCTTGAACACACTCAGAAACTACCGGTCCCAATTGAAAAATTCTCCATGTATTGAGGAAGGCTATATAACATTACGCTGCGACCAATAGAAGTGAAGCAGTAGTGAGAAATGTTGCGAATACGGGGAAATTTATTCATGTTTGAGGGCATAACAGAAATTGTAGCGGGTAGAGTCGCGGGCAACAGCTATTATATAATAAAGTTATAAATACATACATACTTGTAAAAAATGTAAAATCGATATTCTATTAAGACAAATTTATTGTTATAAAAGTTCTAAACGTTTCTAAACATTGTTATTTGTCTATCTGAGTAAGATAACGTTATACTGTAACTGTGATGGTGATATGGTGACTCTACCTAATTAAAAAGTATGTTTGATCAACACTTGTTTTATTTGAGTTTTTATTACATGGCGACAGTAGAAAATATATACAATAATATTTAACTTATTAAAACAATCAATAACATTGTATCTGAAATGTTCACAGTGAGCACTATTCCTTTTAATCATGTTTCGTCACTTCGCGTGTCCATTTAGTAACTGTCTTAAAATATGTTAAGCGTATTTTATAAAATGCAACATTGGTAATTTGTGATAAATAAACAGTGAGCATAATTATTATTAATAAAAAAAATACAATTAAGATTTCATTATATTTTTTGCATTTCCCTTAACATCAAAAGTTATATACGAAAAATAAAATTTGTTTATGGACAGTTTGTTACGATACTGACAATATTCTTAAATTATTACTAAAAATACATGTCCAATAACCAAGTATTCATGTTAAATTGCATAAATGTACTTTAAACTCTAGTTTAAGCCTTTTTTTTATTTCAACTTCTGGACTAATTGCCTTTTTATTGCAATTTGATTTTTGTTACTATTTGGACAATTTTTTCCCGGTCAATTTCGAAAGTAGTAGGAACTTTTAAGACCTTTTACCGTAATAAAATTTAAAATATTACTTTTATAACTTGCGCCATTTAAAATAAAAATGCCCACTTGTAACAAAGTGCATCTACACAGTTTCTGAGGGAGTGAAAATACGCAAAGCCTAGGTACAATTATAAATTTAGCTGCAACTCATTAAGGTCGATCTGTGTTTATCAGGAAAAAGATGTTTTGTAGGTTAATCCTGTAAACTTTAAAGATTTAACGCAAATTCAAAAATTACAGATATCTACTGAAAACACTCCATTACAACTATACACCGAAATTGGTATTCTATTTTTTTATATTCTACTTGTATTATTTTGTAATTGTTTTTGTTTTAATTTTAAGTAGTATGTTTTTGTTTGATTCGGGTTTTTTGTGATATAATTTTTTAATATCTTTTATTAAATAAATAACAACAAATAAACAACAAAATAAATTATATTTTGTTGTCAGGGAAGATGGGTTGTCTGTTGTCTTATGTCTATAAGCGAGAGAAATTCTTAAAAAATAAAGAGTTCAAACTCAAAACCTTCTTTATCCAATTATCATCATATTATTATAATATAAAAAGAGCGGTTAAGTGTGAGTCGGCCTCGTCCATGAAGGGTTCCGTAGCAGTAAGTAACGTAATTAAATAGTTCTTGGAGACTGGTGCTCATACACAGTTTTTACTGTTAAGATTTGTGTCGTATTTAAAAAACAAACTAGTTAGGTTATTTAAAAAACAAACAAACTAGATCGCGTTCAAACCAAGTTATGGTGGAAGTTTAAGTTCGATTATTTGAGACGTTATAGGAGTTTTTACATATCATGTTTGATAAAAAAATGAGTTTTAATTATAAGTGTGGGGAACTCGCAAATTTTAATATTTTTTTTTAAATAGAACATATCTAATTACCAAGTTTTAACAGCATAGTTCTTATAGTTTCGGAGATAAGTGGCTATGACATACTGACGAACAGACAGAAAGACACACAGACAGACATGATGAAGCTATAAGGATTCCGTTTTTTGACCTTTGGAACCCTAAATACGTGAATGTAATAATGTGGTCATCAAATGGAAGGAATGGTCATGACGTCCTATGAAGTTAGCGTCAATTACCAGTTAGAATATATTTTTTTAAACTTGAAGCTCTTGCGTCTCCAAATGAGTACATAGCCTACCTGTGTTAGTTGTAACTTGTACCTATATTAAATTAATAGGGTATACCAGTATCAGATTCCTAATTTAACATACTAGTTTTGCAATCACAATGTAGTCTCAATTAATTCGTCATTTTATGTGTAGTATTCATATCAGGTATCAGTATTCATTGTTATGGAGTAAATTGAAAAATGATGTAAGTATAAACACGTTTTATTTCGGACGGATCATCATGCATCATGAAAATAACTTAAGTCATATGAACATTAAACTAACATTAAATAAGCAATTATTAATAATTACAATTAATTATTAACTAATAAGTGTAGTCTTTTTTGATTGATTCAATCAGTCTGTCGTTTACAACTTCTGGGGCTTTCCTTGAGAATTGGAAGTCCATGTGGCTGAAGTGTTCTTCGGGCACCTTGTATGTCTCTCTAACGTTGGGGAGCTCGTTGCTTAATCTCTCAACATCCTTGGGATGAGCCATCCAGTCTTCTTCGCTATGGTAAAGTACCACAGGAACTTTGACCTCTGTCATGTTGTATTTGGGTGGCTGAGGCGTGCCATAGACTTTCTCGTTGATGCTGGGACCATAGTCGTACATTCTGAACTCGCCCCAAGCCACCGCTTGTCCGTATTGCTTGATCTGTCTCGTAGAAGCTCCAGCTGGTAAGTGAGCAGTGATCACTGGGATGAGGGAGGGCTCCATTCCACTTGTGTCCACTCCAGCCATGACAAAGTTTACATTTGAGCAGACATGATGGCAGTTGATTTGGCTCTCGCACATTTCACCTCCAACTTTAGCGATCAGCTCTTGACGAGGCTTAAATTGACCGTGTCCAAGTTCGTTGTGCAAGGCCTGATAGTAAGGGCTCTTTGGTGAAATCATCTTGAGTAAAGGACTGCGTACGTTGGTCATGTAAGCCATTGGAGAAAGAGCGTACATCACGGCGATTTTTTGTCTGTATTCCGGTTTGGTAGAAGCGAGAGCGAAGAAGGCTGTTGTACCCTGGGAATGGCCAACGTAATACAATTTCGACTGTTGGTTGGTAGACAGGACGCGGTCGATTATAGCTGGTAAATCTTGAAGGGCGATTTCATCAATACTGTAACGCCAGAAATCAGGCTGGGCGGGATGTTTGCTAGCATGACGACGAGAGTACTTGCTGCCACGTGTGTTGCCTAGCCAAACATCGAAGCCTTCATCAGCCATCTTGTATGCTAGTGATTTGCCAGGGCCCATAAGTAGCCAATCATCTGCACTTCCAAGGAGACCGTGAACAAGGAGTGCAATGGGCCGTTTTTGTTCCTCGGAAGAACCTTGTTTAGACTTGATGCGGAACATGGTTAGATAATAGCCATCCTCAGTTTTCACAACGTGTTCTTCGACGCCGTATTGATTCTTTTTCAACATTTCAGTGGCATTGCTCTTAGATTCTTGACGTGGCATTTGTTCATTGGCAACGAAGGCTTGGTGGATGTTTTTCTTGTCTTGCTCGTTAACATGTTTCATGGTTTTGTAAGCATCCTTGAAGATTTTGTCATTAGCCATGTAAGGTTTTGGGCGGTCTCCTCTTTGACGACTAGTGTACGTTACTTCTTCGCTGCTGGAGATGTATTGTTGAGGTTCTGCTTGGATCTGACGCCATTCGATTACGTCAGCGGGAACGGCTTCGCTTCTGCTGATCACTGTGGTGAAGTAAGGTGAGTTCCAGTTCTTTTCCACTCGAAGCGTTGATGGAGTCTGTTTCCAGTTCTTGTACTGCTTATTTTGCTCCATGCTTTCGTCGGATTCAGAAGAACTCTTCTGCCATTGCTGTTGACTTCTACCTTGATATTGTTCCTCATATCCCAGGGACTGAGAGTTAAGGCTATCCGTTAGAGGGCGGTACGAGTTCCGGAAGATGCTAGCCGAAATGTCTCGGCCTAAGGCGAGGCAGATGAGCACGGTGACTGCCCTCATGTTGGATGCTTGTGTTGAATGTGTCGTTAGTTTGATAACTTGGGTTTTTATACAGATTTTATCACGGATTCAGCATTTTTGCCGACTATTTGTGTAGTTGGTAACAGAGTTTTAAATATTATACATACTACTACTATGTTTTGACTTTGCTTGCGAATTTTTTACCTAAGTATGAGTAAAATTAAATTTTGGTTTTAAAAACGTTACGAATGTTAGTAACGATACTAATACATAGAAATATGTAGGACTTTTAAAATGTATACTTTTACATTTTTTATATAATGTATGTATGTATGTGTGTATGTATGTATAGTGATAACCTGAGAATAGTCAGGGTCATATGTATAACAAAAGATTATGGTAATATCAATAAAATTAGTAATTCTTTCATGGGCCAATGTAGGTATATGTTTCTACGATAAGCTACCCAGTCACATTAAAGTCCCCTAAATATGTTTAAGAAATGTATAAAAAAAAACTATGCAAGTAAGACTCTTATAAAATTAGAGAATATTTAGATGACGAACAAGATTGGAAATAGCCGTTTCAATCTTATGTAACTTCAATTTTTAATTTAAATAATTTGTTATTATTTTATGTAAGACCTACTAATTGTAATAAAACTGTATTTTATACTTATGTTCTGTATCTCAAAATATTTTCTAATTAAGTATCATAATCAATTTAAAAAGACAAGCCAGCTGAGTTTCATTCGCCGGATCTTTTCATTGTGTTGCCGCGATTCCGATCCGATGATAAAAATGACGCGCAGAGGTACCACTTGTATGTTCCATGTGTATAAAGTTTTTTCTGATTCTAATTCTCTTCTAGACCACGGTAATAATTGTAATATCATATTAAAAATATTTTTTAAAAAACCATTCTAATAAAGAATCACAATCGAATGTCTTAAACTGCAGCAAAATCGGTTAATTCAGACATAATTATTATAAGTCAAACTTTTTCAAAGATTTGTTGTTATCGATACGTGTAGCCAAACAACAAATAACTAAGGGCCTGAGTTAAATGTTTAACTCTGAGGTAGCTTTTAACATAGAGCTTAATTGGTATGTACTTATTTGATTATAGCATAACCTGAGAATATACAAGCGGCTCTAATAATCATAATATTAATACGTGAAGCTAAAACTTTTGACCCCTTTTTACAAAATTTGCAAGGACGGACTGAGTATGAATTTTTTTACTCATAAAGTTTATATGTGTAGCATAATAGCAGATTGATAAAAAATATAGATACATGTGACCGGTACAAAATCCTTCATTTCCTGGCGTTATATCCAAGTGCTATAACGTCAGTGCCCTTTAAGTTCTTGTGTTCCGGTTTTAATTATAGGTTAAATAAATTACCTTAGATATACAGGATTTCAACCTCAGGTTTGCAGCGCACCAATAAAATCTTTGGCGACTATTGAAAGGTATTTCTTATCACCAGGAAATTCGTTTTTTTTCCACCCTACTTTTTTTTTGGTGTCTCTAGGCGGCGGAATTTCTTACAATCAGGAAATCCGCCTGCTTGTTTGCCTTCCAATATCATAAAAAAAACATACATATGAAAAAAATGATATTTTATATGTTTACAAACAAACACATATTGTCAAACAAAATTATCTCTTATTATTAGAGAATGCACGCCTAGCAACGTCAGGTCCAAAGTTCAGTACGTGTGGTAAGTAAGTTGTAAGTTATTTCAAAACAATAATCTAATTATTTAATTATTATACAAATATACTCACGCAAAATTTCGTTCAAGCGGAAGGCAGAGTTTTGCTAGATGAACTCGAGCTGAGTGTATCAAAATCTTAATTGAAAATAATTTTTATTTATGTTATCTCTTTTTGTTTTTTATGTTATACGATAGCAAACTAAAATGCGATTTTCCTGATGGTGACAACCGTTGTCTAATTACACCAAAGATGTTACCGTCGCTATCTTACAGCTTGGATTTTAGGTCACGAATCCTTTTCTATGTTAGAGGACATCAAATAAGCACACGCCTCTCCTGGTGGTAAGAGACTACCTTGGTTTATAGACACCATAGAAGTTACAGTTGCGTCGGTGACCTGAGGCCGAGATGCATATCTACCGGTTGGTCTACCCTCTAGACAGGATTACGAGAATCATTATGGTGGCAGGGACGGGTAAGGTGGTGGATTCCAGGCAATTTGCTACACAGCATTCCAGTAGTTCCAGTAGTATACCAGTAGTCATATTGGTAATGACCCGTTTCGCCTTTGCTCGCCTTTTACGAGCTGCCAGACAGGACGGCAGATGGCCCACGGTAAAATGGTCCGGACCAACATGGGAAAAAAGTTTATGTATCACAGTGTAATACTGACTATAATACCAGGTTGAACCTTGGAGTACGTTAGTCTTTGGTAATTTATAAAACGGAAACACAATGCACAATTGCTCGAGGCCTCACATCCCGGCTTCAGGTTGGCAACGCACCATTACCGTTATGGTGCGTTGCCAAACTGAAGCCGGGATGTAAGGCCTCGAGCAATAGTAAGTTGCCGTTGGGCGTCATGGTGGCAGGAATAGGTAAGGCGGTGGTATCAATCCGGGCGACACGCTGCGAAACTCTACAACCAAGTAAAAATAGTAGTCCTAGTATTTTTTATATTCTTTCCATTCCTGCTGTACCGGGCGTTTTACACCTGATTCTTAACTACCATTGTGGCGGTACAAGACTTATAAAACCCTGTAACGTTAAAAAACTTTAGTCTGTTTTTCGGCTTCATGTAATGAAAAATAATATGTTTCTGCTTTTAGTAATAATATGAATGAACTAATAATTGAAATGACAGCTTATTTGGTTTAGAATGTATAGCTAAAATAAAATATAGGGTCTTATGTACCCTGTGCCGCACTGAACAAGAGGATTTTTGTTCACATAGGGATGGAAAAAACATACATCGATAGGTAGTTCTAATCAAGTTTTATTTAAGTAACAAGATAAAAACGGAGTGCTTATTCGGTAATTCTATATTTTCTTAGTTTCCTGTATTCCTGTCACCTTTAGCGTGTCGATGTTATCGTATTTCATGTTGGGGGTTACGCACATATGATCTAACATTCCGACCACAATATTATAGTGTATTTGTGTAGTAGTTAAAGTATGAGAACTTTTATCACCTAATGTTTATTGGCGGCTATTTTTCCAGATACCAGACTTTCAAATGGATTCTACAAAGAATATGCCAAAAGTATGCCATGCCAGGAGAGTTCTGCGAATACTCGTTCGGATTGTAATCTAATACTTTATCTATTCACTTAGCATAAATTCAGTGCTCCCTCTGTCATGCTCTCGTTTGGGGGCCATGCAGATAGATTTATGATTTTGGAAGGCAAACAATCAGACGGATTTCCTGATGGTAAAAAATTCCCGCCGCCTAGAGAAACCAAAGGTGATAATGGTGCGTTGCCAACCTGAGGCCGGGTTGTTAGGCCTCGAGCAAAAGTAAGTTTACCGGCTACCTTACCTTCCGAACCGGAATACGTCATGACGTTATGGCGGCAGGAATAGGTAAGGCGGTGGTAGCAATCCGGGTGAGTCGCTGCGAAACTCTGCCACCTAGTCAGATGTGTAAAGTGTTAGTGTCGGTAAGTCTATGCTCGCCTTTTACGAGCTGCCTAGCAGTAATGCAGATGGCCTATTCTGTAAAGAAGCCCGGACCAACACGAGTTTAATCGTTCAATCGATTTCGATGAAATTCTAGATAGTAGGTACAGCTTAAGGTTATGTTATAGCTTAACAAGTTATTTTTGCAGCAATTGATTTTTATGTATATAAAAGATAGATTTATAAGGGCGTAAACGGACATCACCTGATGAAAAGTGATTACACTCGTTGACGGATATCGGGATCTCCCATTATCGGCAGTGTCGCAGATGCGTTGCCGACCTTCATAGAATGAGTACGCCCTTTTCTTAAAGGTTCCGAACTTAAAAAAAAATGCCCTTGCTAACTGGTTCTACAAAGTTGTTGTGTGTCTAAGGATTCGCAAAGTAGTAGACAGCTTCACCAAGATGATGGACATGATACTTAAGTCACATGTAATTGTAATCACATGATTGTAAACATTGGTTTGCATTTGTCTGTAACGTGAATTTAATCAAATTTTACATTTAGTTGTACTTTAGATTAGATGGAATTTTCTTTTTGGAAATGTAATTTCTGAAATAAATTATAAATTGTTTTCTCTGTTTGTCTGTTGATGCAAAACGAAAAAGCGCTCGAGCAATTTTGTTTAATTTTTTTATGACATGTAAAAATGTTTTCGGATAAAAATACACATCTATAAAAACCAAAAACTCAATATCAGGTGGCACCTGTAGGTTGAAAATACCAGTAAAATTTTAAAAAAATAACCTGCCCTACCCTTAATTGGAACAGGACATTGACGTACACTGACATTATGGTGGCAGGAAAATAAAAGGCAGGGTGCTGTACTGTCCCGTTGAGCTAAATAATTTACAGAGCACCTTAATTTACAATCTAAGCAATGTTTCATGAAATTTAGTCATTTAGGGACAAATCCCCATTTAATATTATAAAAGCGAAAGTAACTCTGTCTGTCTGTCTGTTACGCTTTCATGCCAAAACCAATAAACCGATTTTGATGAAATTTGGTACAGAGACAGAATAGACCCTGAGAAACAACATAGGCTACTTCTTATTGCAAAAAATAGGGGAGACTGGGTAAAAAGAGGGGATGAATATGGAAATTCGTTATTTTTAAAGCTGTAACAGTGAAACTTTGTATTTAGACACTTTATGATAAACGAAAGAACATAGGCTACTTTTTATCACTAAAAAATGAGGGAGAATGGGTGAAAAGAAGTGATGTATGTTCGTATGGAAAATCGTCATTTTTGAAGATATAACAGTGAAACTTTGTATTTAAATACTTTATTAGGAACTAGCTGTCCCGGCGAACTTCGTTTCACCTGTTCAGTATGAGAAATAATAAAGTATTTTCCCATCTTCCCTGCAACTTTCCCGGTTTTTCTTTTCGTAAGAACCTTCTCCTGATCATAAGTAATACAATAATAAAAAAGTTAGCTAAATCGGTCCAGTCGTTCGGAAGTTATGCGCTTACCAACACATTTAGCGATTCATTTTTATATTATATCGACCAGGGTCGATAATTTTTAGAAACCAAATAAAATAGTAGTAGGATGAAACCCATTAGAAAAGGAGGAGAATATGATCAAAATGAAAGGAAAAATAAATTACGGTCGATCCGAGTTTGGGAAGTGGGAGGGGGGTTTAAGGGTAAAAAATGGTTTATCTTGATTTCCGGCAAAACTAAAAGTCCTATCGAAAAAAGTCACATGGCAAAGTTGTAGGTAATAAAAAGATCTAAAACTTTTGTCTTAACACTTTTTTCACATAACCTCAAAATGTATGTGAAAAATTCAAAAAACCAAGTTTTTGGTTTTTTATTTTTATCTTTTACAAAAATTTCTTTTTTGTAACGAAATTGTGAAAACTTAACTTTTTATGTCCCGAATACCCTGTAATTTATTTGATTAAAAATGTTTATTTTTTCACCTAATTTTGAATTAATATCGAAAAAACACCCTAATTTTCAATCGAAAAGTCACCCGTCAAAATATCAGCTTTTTTCAAAAAGTTGGTACTTATGTTTTCTGTTCGTTGAAATCTCTACTTTTCGGTGGTGAAAAAAAAATATGTTACTATAGTAAATCTTCACAGAAAATGCAAAAAATCGAAAAAATATCGAATTCAAATTTTTTTAATTATCATAAATAATTTCATTTCAAAAATGTGATTGCTGCAATTTGTTTCAATTAAAAAGTTGATTTATTCAATGCTTATTAAATTTATGTCATAGAAAATCTCATTATATAAAAATATAGATGTAACTCGTATTATTAAATGTAGATACATTATTATGATTACGTTACGATTATTAATAATAATTATTATTATTGTTTTATTTGCCAAAACTGTTGTACTAACAGTTATTATGAATCATAAGATTAATGTGTTAAAAATATTGTAATGAATAACGTAATCATAATAAAGTATCTACATTTAATATTATATACTTATATAGTATATTATAATAATAATTATTATTATTATTCCTATGCAGATTCGAAAAGTTTTTTTTTAAGTAAACTTGTCACAATTATCTTCAAGAAACTCAGCGTGCACGTGTATTTTTATAAACTATGTTGTATATTGTACTGTATTTCGAATATTGGTTAGGCTAACGGTTGTAACAGCTGCTACGAAATAGTAGGTACCTATGTATGTAGTAAGACCCGAACTCACCTAGCCCCTTCCCCACTTCTCCATGAAATACCTTTTGATGGGCTACTATTTTTCGTAGGTCGCTCAGGTATATAATTGTTCTTAAAATAGTTATAAATAGACATCTACGCATATAATTTAAAGAATATTCGACAACTTTCTCCAAATATTGTAAATGTCTTATTAAATATTAATTTTATTAACCTATTTGTTTTGTTAATTATAGTAGTATATTCTTATTTGCAATTTTTTTATCAATGTAACATGTAATCTAATGTTTTTCGAGTAATTAAAGTGTTAATTTTGATAAATAGCTCAAATTTTTTTATAAAAATTAAAAAAAAAATTCGAATTCGAGTTTTTTTCGATTTTTTGCATTTTCTGTGAAGATTTACTATTATAACATATATATTTTTTTCATCATCGAAAATAGAAATTTCAGCGAACAGAAAACATACCAACTTTTTGAAAAATGCTGATATTTTGACGGGTGACTTTTCGATTGAAAATTAGGGTGTTTTTCGATATTAATTCAAAATAAGGTGAAAAAATAAACATTTTTAATCAAATAAATTACAGCGTATTTGGGACATAAAAAGGTAAGTTTTCACCAAATTTCGTTAAAAAAAAGAAATTTTTGTAAAATATAAAAATAAAAAACCAAAAACTTGGTTTTTTGAATTTTTCACATAAATTTTGAGATTATATATTATTGATATATTTGATATATATATATATTATTGATGTGAAAAAAGTGTTAAGACAAAAGTTTTAGATCTTTTTATTACCTACAACTTTGCCATGTGACTTTTTTCGATAGGACTTTTAGTTTTGCCGGAAATCAAGATAAACCATTTTTACCCTTAAACCCCCCCCTCCCACTTCACGAACTCGGATCGACCGTAATTTATTTTTCCTTTCATTTTGATCATATTCTCCTCCTTTTCTAATGGGTTTCATCCTACTACTATTTTATTTCACTTTTTATTATTTTTAAAGGCTTCTACCCTAGCCTATATACAGTAAAAATAGGTGATGAATGTTCGTATGGAAAACCGTCATTTTTGAAGATATAACAGTGAAACTTTGTATTTATACACTTAATGAGGAACGAAAGAACATAGGCTACTTTTTATAGCGAATAAAAAGGGTAGAAGGCGTAGAATGGTTGATACCGGAGATTAATGTTTGCTTGAAAATTCGTCATTTTTGTTAATAGTGTTGCCTGTGGCTTGGTACAGAACCGCGTTGCAACTCTTTCTCATCTACCACCTTACTTATTCTCCTATTCCTGCCTCAAAAAATGAGAGTGTAATATTCCGATCTGGCCCGAGCGCAGCATCAGGAAAATCTATGAAGTTGATATGTTATTTTTCTTACAGTTTTTAGAATCCTACTAATATTATAAATGCGAAAGTTTGTATGTTTGCTTATTAGTCCTTTACGCAAAAATTGCTTAACCGATTTTCATGAAATTTGGCATACACATAGAGGGTAGCTTGGATTAACATATAGGATTGTTTTTATCCCGAAAAATGTTTACTGTGGGACCATTAACTACGCGGGCAACGCCGCGGACAACAGCTAGTATATCATAAACTAGGCGAGAGACCCTGCAAATCTCGTTCATTTGGCACTCCATACTCTTTGCCTGATAGGGGTTCTTCGCGTGAAGATACGCATGTATAGTAAGATGATTTGTATAGTACTAAATGCAAAAATGTGTACATTATTGATACATTTGACCGCCTCGTTGGTCGGGTGGCTAGCGTGTACGCCTAGCTACACCGACCAACCGCGAGGCTCGGACTCGATTCCCGACGAGAGCAGGAATTTGTGTCATGAAAATTTAGATTTCTGCATTTCCGGGTGTTTATTAAGTTTATTCTGGTATCTGGACCCTTACGGGCAAGGCAGAGAGTATCGAGTGCCAGACTTCACGATCCTGACAAACCTGTCTTGCTTAATTCACATTCATTACCCTTTTCATACAAACACGCCGGTTTCGGAGACTCTTGATTTTTTTATTAAATATAATTGTCAAAATACTTGTAGGATGTTGGTAAAATTTGTTTGGTACGAATTTCGGAATCATAAACTATCTTTCGAAAAAATAATGGCTAAGTCGCAACGTGGTCGGTTTTTGTAATATATACTGAGACTTTAATACAAAAACTGAATGTATACTGAGTCTAAGTTACAAAAACTGAATTTATACTGAGTCTAAATTACAAAAACTGAATTTATACCGATTCTAAATTACAAAAACTGAATTTATACTAAGTCTCAATTACAAAAACTGAATTTATACTGAATCTAAACCACAAAACTTATTACTTGAAAAATATGGGACAATCAAGTACATACTAAAAATCACTCTACAATTCTGACTAGGTGGTAGAGTTTTGCAGCGATTCGCCCGGATTGGTGCCACCGCCTTACCTATTTCTGCCATTACAACGTCAGTGCTTGCTGTTGACGTGTTCCGGTTCGTAACATAAGGTAGCCGGTAAACTTACTATTGTTCGTGACCTAACATCCCTGCCTCAGGTTGGCGACGCACTATTACCACCTTTGGTGTCTCTAGGCGGCGTGAATTTCTTACCATCAAGAAATGTTGTTTTGACTTTTAATATCATTAAAAAAAACATAAACGAATAAATTGAATAATCTTCCTCGAAATTGCGTGTTAGATAATGGGGTGTAGATATGTATACCACACTACACTAGCCTAACAGCCAAATTTCGTTACGGCCGGTTCTCAGTTCTGGAGATTCGACGTGAATCGCTCTCATAATACAGACAGACAAACAGATAGAGACTGACAAAAAATCTAAAAACGTTTTTGCTGCTCCTTTTTAGTCGCCTGTACCTATTTTTAACGCCTGTACCTACTCCAATAAAAGAGATTTTTTTTATGTTTGTTACATGATGACTCAGCCAAAATTATATGATGATCCTAATTATACTTAATCCCATTAATGTTATAAATTAGAAAGTTTTTATGTTTGTTTGTTACTCGTGCACGCAAAAACTTACATACATATTTTCACGCTAAGTCCCTGCTATTAGCAGGGATGGAAAGTATACCGTGGATGTAAAAGGAGAGTGTGTGCAGGGAATAGTGTGAATGAAGCGCTGGGTATTATTTCAGAGCGAGGTTTTTAAGTCAAGGTGCTAGACTCGTGTTGCATAAGTCTGTGCTTATCCCAACGTTGTTGTATGGAAGTGAGAGTTGGGTATAAGTATACCACATTAATAAGGATTTTCAGACAAACTTTCAACCCCTATTTCAGTCCCCTAGGGGTAGAATTTCCAGAAACGCTTAAATACCTACATATCTATTCATTTTTAATAAGTAGCCCAAAAATTAAATTTCATGTTTCTAACTTAGAAAATGACGGTTTTCCATAAAAACTTTCGACTCCTATTTCAGCCCCGTAGGGTTGGATATTGCAAAATTCCGTCCTTCGTGGGTGTCTCTCAACTCAATAAACCCTATCCTACTCACCATACTTCATGGCTGTAACTTTATGATAAATCAGTCAGTCATTACATGTTATTTTATAGCTATAGATTACAGATAATGTTTGCCCGATGCTACACCTATATTATTAAATTATATCAAAGCTTATAGCATCTTCTGATATCGGGACAAAACGAAGCCTTCAACATCCACTCTAAGTTTTTAAGCCATTCAAAATCATTGGTTAACCGTTTTGAGATTGAGATGACATAGGTATATACTTCTGTTGTAGCGATATAAGTAAGGATTACAGTATAGAAATAATTAAAAAAATGAAAAATGAATGAGAGAAAGTACTACGTTGGTTCGGCGATGTGGAAGGAATGGCAAATGAAAGATTGACGAAACAGTTATACAGTACGAATGCAAATGGTTGTAGGTACCCGGGGACACCTAGGTATTTAGTATGTACATACATATTTCGTAGTGTGTTGCAGAATAGACCACCTGCCTTCCTGCCAGGTAATACGTAAAAGGCGAGCTAAGCTAAGTAGAGTGGTAGAGTTTCGCAGCAACTGGCCCGGATTGGTACTACCGCCATACCTATTCTTGCCGCAATAACGTCAGTGCTTGCCGTTGACATGTTCCGGTTCAGAAGGTAAGGTAGCCGGTAAACTTACTTTTGCTCGAGGCCTAACATCCCGGCTTCAGGTGGACCACGCACCATTACCACCTTTGGTGTCTCTAGGCGGCGTGAATTTCTTACCATCAGGAAATCCGTTTGCTTGTTTACCTTCCAATGTCATAAAAAAATATAAAAATGAATTGCTGAATGTGTTGCTAAGCGCATAACTTCCGAACGACTAGACCAATTCGTCTAATTCTTCTTTTATTGTGGTAGCTATTGCCACAAGAAGGTTCTAATGAATAAAATGAAAAAATACTTTGTCTCCCCACAAACATGGTATATTTCTGAAAGCCCACGCCCAGATTAGTAGCAACAACTCACTATCCCTGACGTGAGTGCTAAAAAATGTCCTATTCCGGGATGGAATGTTCTATAGTCAGTTACAAAAAAAGGCTAATATCACAACCTATTAGAGACTTATGTTTCTTATCATTGTGAAATCCTTCTTCAGTGAATTTACTCTAAATACGAATTTCACACATGGATTAAAAATCTGAAATTTAAGAGACAATTAGTCAATAATTTGACATTATTAATGAGAACAATGTTTAAGTAAATGAAGTCACGAGCATTAACTAGTATTGCTTAAAATACTTGTAAAAGTATTTTATGTTATTTATCAATTCAGTAATACCAAAGATTTGTTTTTCATCATAATAGAGAACGCTAGTTAGCAATTTTATCCAAAACATGAAAAATGCTTGAAACACATAATGGTACAAACAAGCGTAATATTAAATAAAACCAATGGGTTCAGTATACTTATTTAATGAGGCCGGTATTAAGAAATTGAGGGTTATTTTAAAGCATTAGTTAACATTTTCCCTAAACTTAGAGAAGATATTTTTTAAAGAAAAAATATATTAAATAAGTAATATTATAGTTTATAATTTTAAATATTTCAAAATAATTGTCTTATTATTTATGTTAGTTAGTAATTCATTTCGAATGAATCAATGTTGCCCGCGACTTCGTGCACAAGTGACTTTTTTTGGTGAATGATGGAAACGAAAGATTTTCTCGGAGTAAGAGCTATCTTGCTACTTTTAGGAATTCACTTAATAGACGATTGACAATGTTTTAACTTATTATATACAATAAATACCATCTATTTTAACTGAAAACTGATAATTTCTCTTTTTTTTTCCTAGAAATATTTAAAAGCCTCAAAAAGAGCATTGTTATAAACCAATAAATTCTAGTCTAGGTACTAGACAACTTTTGGGATTATAGAATAGAAAAATGTTCAAATTTGCATTACAATGATGATCCTAATTCTATTGATGCAATGATAACTCTTGACTCGTTAATCATCATTACCCGTATTCAGTGCAAAATTAAATCCTGAATATGATGATGTAGAATTGGATATAGTTTTCACGGATGTAAAGAGAAAGAGTACGCTATTTTCGATCCCGCTCACCGAGTTCAACTTCATATTAAAATATTTCAAATCTGAATTTATTTCATCGTATTTTTATTTTTTTATTTTTTTTAGCACTAAAAAAAAAATACGATGCAAGAAACGAAAGTTATGGCCATTCTAAAATGTGAATTTCATCTGTGATGAACTCATTTGGTGGGTACTCAGAATTGTGTATCTATAGGACATAACTACCCGCGTTAACGGGTTAGAAAGGAATTAAAAATTTCGCCACGGGACTTGAATCCTCAGTAGCTCAATTGGTTAGAGCATTCGTCGGCTTGAGACGAAAGGTTACAGGTTCAAATCCTGTCTGGGGCGAAATTTTTTCTTTCTTTAAAAATGTATATGAATTTATTTCATTTGTAAAATGAGTTCATCGTCTTGAAAGTATTATAGTATAAAAATAATCACAAAATTTGTTTCAGTTGTTTCTGTCCTGGTGTTCTAAGTTCCAACCGACCGAGTTAGACGCTGATGATGGCTGGTGCAGCTCCGTCGCTTCTATTGCAAGTAAACTGAATTATGTAGTTAAAATTGTCAACATTAATGCATAATATTCGCAAATCATAATATCTCTGGATACACTTATCTAACAAATTTTATGTAAGTTTAAAAAATGTAAGGGAAATGATACTTTTCAAAAAACATTTGTACTTTTCTACGATATCGTATTAGTAGGACCATCTAGGACAAGTGTGGCGGCGATGCGATTAGAAATATAATTTCTAAGTAATGGTAATTATATTATGCTCTTTAACGGCGAATGTATAATAACTGCAACAGTACTACTACTGGGATAACCTAAATATTAATACCTGATGCCAAAACTTTTGACCCATTTTTACGAAAATTGCGCCGACGGAGGAGTATCAAATTTGAAACACTTATAGTTTATTTGTAGAAGTTCAGAACGCTAATATTTTCTGTAATAATACGTATAAATAAAGTATATATAATTTTGTATTGATGCATTATTTCACTAGCCTAGTCAGTGAGATAGGGGTAGAGTCATTGAATAATATAATACTACTAAACAAATATAGTCCTGCAACGATTTGCTCGTATTGGCACTGGACGCTTTCCACCGCCATCACCATACCGCTAGTAGTATTCGTCGGTATCCGAAGGTTATGGTAGCTTGACATATTAGTTTCAGGTTAGCAACGCAAATTTTGACATGTTTAATGTCTATAGATGACGTGTGTGTTTGTCATCAGAAGTTCAATCCGCTTGTTTACCAATTAAAATATAAAAAATCTAGAACGAATACAAAAGTGATAGATAACGTCATTTTAAATGTCGTCAGTAATCAGTTATTAGTTCCATGCTCACGGAACCCTAATTCTGTAAGTACATTTAATTCTGTTGTCGAACAATAACAATGTTCAACACATTACTCGGCGTTTTCATCAACGTAGTTAGCTTTTTTATTGCTTAGTAAGACGGTTTATCAGGCATTATTTATTTTTCAAGTAATAAAAATCATCCTTAGTTTAAAACAAGAGAGTTTAAAATTGTATAGCTAGGAGACCAACAATTTACGTGATTAATGTATTTTAAAATTACTTACCAAGTTGTTTGCGTGTTTGGAAATTTCCTAATTTCATGGGTTTTAGTTGTAGCTGTAGGTATTTCCATATTTAAATTTTCTTTTATGGGAGAGGAAGGAAAACGAGCTGATAGATTTCCTTAATGTAAGATGTACATGTTGCCTACAAAAACCAAAAGTGTTATTGGTGTTTTGTCAACCTGAAGCTGGGATGCTAAGTTTCTTGTGTTGGTCAGTAACCGGATTGTCGTAAATGTCCTACATTATGTACCGCGACGCTCGGGTTCGATTCCCGACTGGAGCAGGCATTTGTGTGATGATTTCCGGGTCTGGGTGTTTTTTAAATTATTATTATATCTATTTAAGTATTTCTATGTACTAGAATTGTTGACTAACACCCATAACACAAGCATATATTTTTTTTACTTTGGGGTTAGATTCAATTTGTGTCACTTGTCCAGAGATATATTTATTTATTTAATACAACCCTGTCACGTCTAAAATAAGTAGGTATGGTTTCAAGAGTAGAATAAACCGTCTGATTTCTTGTCAGCGCCTTGTAAGGGCCGAGCGTAGGTAAAGGGGTCATTACCAACAAGATAACTGGTTTTTCAGTCTTGAGTCATATTCCGGGTCAGAGGGTTGGATAACCAGTAGACTTGCACAATAGGACTAACACATTGCTCATAATACAGCGACGCACCTCTAACATCTATGGTGTCTACTGGCCATGGTTATCTGTTACAAGCAGGAGAGACGATATTTGTAGACCGATTATAAAAATTGTTTTTTATTTAAAAGAGCAGTCTTCAGAGTCTAGTGCCAATAATAAGGGACTGGTTTTGTAATCCCAAGGAAATTGAGGAAAATATAAAATGTGAATATATAAAGAACACTTAGAAAATCAACAATTTTGTACCCGTTTTTTCTCGTCAAAAATCTCAAATGAAATATATAATATATCGCCTGGAGTCCACTAAAACCATCTTTTACCGCCACTCTCTACGTTTAACACCCACTTAGTAAAGGCTGATGTAGATGATACACTTTTTGAAATCTAAGTTGGTTTTTTGCAGTTAAACTGCGCTTAAATTATTATGCGAAAGATCAACGAAAAAGCACACCTGCAGACATCATAGATGTTATAGGTGCATGGCTGTCCTGTGGTCGGGATGTTAAACCTTTTTTTGCAATTCTACCGGCTACCCTACCCTCCGGGCCGGAATATGACCTAGTCATTATAGGCGGCAGGAATACGTAAAGCGTGGGATCGCTTGCTGGAAAATTGCTGCACAACAATCTACCACCAGTGATATAAGACCGATTTTCCTTAAAATTGCCTTAGGTTTTAAGTTAGAAGTCCTTATACTTGTCTGATTACCAAATAGAATTATATCCAGCTGTTTCCCTACCTAAAACCTAATAGTCATAACACTTTTCAACCTTGCAAACTTGACTAACTACGCCGTTTTTTCCATATATCTATATTGTGTTTGGTTATCGCTGTGGCAAATTTATAAATGTACTGGCTTTAGTGACATTCACCTGTTCAAGACAAATCGATAGACGTAAGATTCGTTAAAATCGGTTCATCCGTTTCTTCTCTACATCGCCGCATGAGAACAAACATACGTTCATACAAACATACATAGACTTATAAACACATTAAGGTTAATGTGAAGGAGGGTTTGCGTTGAGCTGTAAGGTAAAAATGCGGTAACTAACAAGCAAACAAATAAATTGATATATTTTTTTCAGTTTGCATATAACATTTGTAGTATTATTGCTGTCGTAAGGTCAATTGCCACTGTCAAGCTACTGTTCGAAAAAAAATGTATACATAATTCAATATAGAGTAGGAGGAATCGGCGCATGAGTACCGAAAACTATTCGACCTCAATTTTTTTATGCGATCCTCTCCAAATTGATGATATAAATGCATGTTGCCAGGGCGCAACCCGGTGCCATATTGTTTAAACCGAAATTGTTTAAACAATTTCAAAGAATTGTTATTTTTCAACCGGACAATTTTTTTTATATTCTTCATTGAAATACCAATAAAAAAGGTCCTATGACTTTTAACGATAAAGTTAATATTTTTAAAGATATGAATTTAGAAAGGCTCGAAAAATCTCAATACTTTTGACCCATGAAAAATATATTTAAAAAAAAACATAATGTCTAAGTAATATTTTTTTTAATTCTCTAAACTTAGATTTTAAAAAGTAAATTATCTACGTATACAATTTTTTTCTTGATTTCTTTGGGATTCCATCATCAGATTCGGATTTGGTGGTAATAAGCAATATAAATAATCAATCGTTGAATCGAAAATCAATCTCACCTACTTACTTTGTTCTGTTAGCATTAATGGATATTTGTGAATATTTAACGCAAAAACTATAAATGATCAGATTCTTTCTTAGTCGGACCGCATCACATTTATGTTTTAGTTAGTGGTAGTTCATTAATTTGATTGAATGTTGTAGATGGTATATTCTGTTGAACGGACCCGGACCATCATGGAGAAAAATTACCTAAATATGCATTGCGTTAATTTTATAAGAATTAATGTGAAAATGACTTAGTATAAAATTATATCGAAATCGATTAACTAGTTTTGCTTTTCGATTTACAAAATATTTGATCAAATATTTATAAATGAACTAACGGCCCGGCACGTGCTTAGCTAAGTGTGGCCACATGAATGACATAACACAAAAAAAGAAAAAAAAACAAATGCAAAAAGTTTCAACATCCCAATCCTGAAAAAGTTTCAATTTGACTGAAAAATGCACATTTACAAAATAATCCGCCACTTATTGAATTCATTTGTTACAAAAAAATTAATAAATGAAGAACTGCTGTACCGATTTTATGCAAACTTCACATAAACCATCTACTAAATAGTCGGAACAATGCCTAAACATTTGGTTTGGATAAGTGAGCCCGTGCGTTCTTGAGTTACATTTTTTTTATATTTATAGGTAAGTAGATAGTAAAAACATCGCCTCTGTGGTGTTACGGTTCGGCGTTAAACTTGGCTTCTGGAGGTCTCAGGTTTGACCCCCGGGTCGGGAAAATACAAATAAAAATAGAAAATATGTATTTTCAATTTTGTACTAAAAATAACGTTTCCCGGGATTGGATACGTGCTCGGTTGGCAATACTCGTAAGCTCGCCACTTATCACATTGTGGGACTTTGTGTCTTCGACTAGTCGTGGATGCCCTGGTTGTGCATCTGACTCAATTTTTTTGGGGATATTGACGTGAAGAGTGAAGATAGATAAGATATATACTTTTTTCAAATACCAATTTTGGTTACAAATACACCGATTTTAGCTGGCAAATCTACCGAACTCGCTCTATGACGTTCGAGACCATTGATACATACCTACATAACCACACCCAGCACATGCACGCACTCACGACAAAAACAAAAAAAAAACACACCTATAACACCCCATTTTTTCGTGGGGGTCAAAAAATGAAAAGGCCAAGTACGAGTCGCACTCAATTGATGAAATAAATGGATATTCTTCGAGAGAGGAAGTAGTATTTTCCTGGAAGATAAAAATAATCTCGTGACCCCATCATTGTTTACGACAAATTTTTTTTGCTGTATATGTATATACCTAGTCTTGCCATAAATATTGTAATAAAGAAAAAAAATATTTTTTTAACTGCAAATAACATATATTACTTTTACAGTGTGTTAGTTTAATACATAAATATACAACAATTAAAAATATAAAAAGCTTATTCGAAGTGGTCTCCATTGGCTGCAATACAGTCCTTTAAACGTTGAGGCCAGTTATCAATAGAAGCACGCACTCTTTCCATGGGAAAATTCTTCACTGCCAATCGTATAGATTGTTTTAGGGACTCCAAATTATCATGGCGTTTAGAGCAAGCTGTACTCTCTAAAACTGACCATAAATCATAATCCAGCGGATTAAGATCGGGACTAGACGACGGCCAGTCTTCAGCTCTGATGAAGTCCGAAACGTTCGCTTCCAACCAAGACTGCGTGGACCGAGCTTTATGACCCGGCGCCGAGTCTTGCTGGAAGGACCATACTTGGTTATTGAACATGGTGATGTTAAGGGGCTTAACTACCTTCTCAAGAATGGTATCTTGATACACTTGTGCCGATGTTTTGATACCTTTTTCACAAAAATATGGCTCAGTCACTCCTTCATAGCTAACACCCCACCAAACCATCACTGAAGTTGGATAATGTCCACGTTGCACTCTGTCGACTAATTGGGAAGCTTCCTTAGAGCTTTGAGCATAAATACGGTCATTTTGTTTGTTAAAATGTTGCTCAATTGTAAAAATTTTCTCATCCGTAAACAAAATTTTTCTGTGACCTCCCTTTGCGTACCGCTTCAGTAATTGTTTCGATTTTACGACCCTATTCTTCTTTAAATTATCAGTTAAGAAATGACCAGAGCGTCTCTTATAGGCTGCAAGTCCTAAGTCATCTTTTAAAATACGCGACATGGTTCTAGGTGCTATCTTCATTTCCCGAGATAAAATCTTTTGCTTTCGGACAGGATTTCTTCGAATTCTTTCCCTTACTGCTTTGACCACCTTTTTCGTACGAACACTACGTGGACGGCC
The DNA here is from genome assembly GCA_002245505.1 of Calephelis nemesis. Lineage (NCBI taxonomy): Eukaryota > Metazoa > Arthropoda > Insecta > Lepidoptera > Riodinidae > Calephelis > Calephelis nemesis. Next base: position 15,792 of record NJDD01004987.1, on the reverse strand, counting down.
AGATCTTTTTCTGTCACAAACAGAGGAAGTCTCATTGTACCTATTAATAGCCCGGTACACAAACATTTTACTAAAACCAAGTGTATGGAGAGTTTTAAAAATTGCATTTGGCTCCATACCTACTTTGTGTAATGCAATCACAGCGATTCGGTTCTCTTTATCACCCCACTCCATTTTAATATCGCAAAATATTGTACAATGTATTGGCGCCAAAATGAGAAAACACAATGAACAATCGTATAAAAATGACAGATTCGAAATTCAAATGTAATATTTTTTTATTTTTAAGTGTAACAGTATTTATGGCCAGACTAAGTATTGTACCTATAGTTTTTTATATTTGAGGTTTTAGAAAATGTGCTTTAAAAATGCTTGCTATATATATACTATATATCTCGTTTAACCCAACTATCGTTGATAGTTTTGATTGCGATTAGTTTTTAGTATTTATTATTTACTTAACAATATTTGTTCAAATATTTTGTAAACCGAAAAGCAAAACTAGTTAACCGATTTCGAAATAATTTTAAACTATGTCATTTCACGTCCATTTTAGGAAACTAACGCATCGAATAGGAAACTAACGCCTCTCTGCCTGACATCCCGTGAGAAGCGCGCGAAGGTTTAATAGGTTCACTACATCATAATATATTCTATTGTATCATAGCAACTTGCTCGGGTAGGCATTCACCGCCTGTCCTATTCCTGAAGCCATAATGAATCTATCATGATCCGATCTCTCCGGAGGTTGGAGTAGCCGGTAGACTTGTATTATTTGATTAACATCCCGGCCACAGGACAGCGATGCACCTATAACATCGATGGTGTCTATCGGCCACGGTTGTCTCTTACCATCAAGGACCCGTGTATTTACTTAAAATATAACTACTACTTAATTTTCAATCAATCGGAGTCGCTAAACGGTATTATGCAAAACAGGTTGTTTTTTTTTGTTTCCGAGTTATTGTCTTGTCTTACTATATTCTTGTTTTGTTAATAAGCTATATTTGTATCCCGTTTCAGAGGATCCTTTGTTTTATAATTTTCTTACACGATCATTTTCATTCGCTATCAATACATCATCTGAATCATAATAGAATTCCAAGTCATTCTATTCTAAACGGAATGTTATAAAAAGACATTGTCCATAGAATCCATTTATTTATTAAACTGCACACATTCACGTTACATGACATCATGCTCGTTTGCCGCATATTTTTAGTGATCATCCCTTTCATCTATGGACAGGGAGAAACACTACAGAATCAAGATTATAGATCAACGAGACTTAACGAAAAAGAAACCCTAGGAGATATATCGGAAAATATTACTTCAAAACATGTTATGGGTAAGTACAATGAAGACGCTTTGTTAAGTATTGATGCTATTTTATTGAAATACAACCAGTCTGTTGAATCTCATCACTTGAAGACAGAAGATGGATATATTTTGAAAATGTTCCGAATCCCTAACAACGGGACACCTGTATTCCTTATGCATGGACTGTTCTCTAGCGCTGATGACTTTGTAACTGCTGGACCAGAATCTGGGCTTGCTTATTTGTTAGCCAAACAAGGGTACGATGTCTGGATGGGAAACGCTCGTGGTAATAAACATTCACGTAGAAATGATCATTTGAATCCATTGGATCCTAAGTTTTGGAACTTCTCTTGGCATGAGATTGGAGTTTACGATTTGCCGGCCATGATAGATTATGTGCTTGAGAAAACTGGTCAGAAAAGTTTAAGGTACATAGGACACTCACAAGGTACCACATCGTTTTTCGTGCTTGCTTCAGAAAGACCGGAATACAATGAAAAAATAGCTCAGGCAATTCTTTTATCCCCTGTTGCTTTTATGTCAAATATGAAGTCACCCATATTGAGACTCATGGCTTCATCTAGCCCTTTTATGCCAACTATCGTAAAACAAATGGGAACCTATGAATTCAATCCAGATATTCAATTCACGAAATTCGTCAGGAGTATGTTTTGTGGAGGTTTCGGATCACTGTCTGGGCTGATATGTAGTAACGTGGTGTTCTTATTCGTTGGCTTTGATTTTGGTCAGTTAAATGTTACCAATCTTCCCGTGGTTTATGGTCATTTTCCTTCAAGTATCTCTGTTAAACAGATGCTACATTACGGCCAAGGTGTTACTTCAGGCAGATTTGCGAAATATGACAACGGAATTAACGCAAATATTAAAATGTATGGATCTAGAGGACCCCCAGAATATGATTTAAGTAAAATAACCACCCCTGTCTATTTCATGTATAGCGATAATGATTGGATGTCTGATACTATTGATGTCAAAAAGTTATCTAAAAGAATAGGATGTGTCACAGAAATGTATAAAATTCCATACAAAAAGTTCAATCATTTGGACTTTTTGTTTGCAAATGACGTAAAAACATTAGTTTATGAAAAGGTATTCACTATACTTAAAAATTAAGAATGAATGTTCTACTACTACTACACTTAACAGAAACTCTAAATATGTAAACATAAATATAAATATGCATACATAATTAGTGTATCCCTGGTTTTCCTTGAGCATGAAATATGTATCCCATGTAATATTTTAAGCTATTGCATAGCGTCCATCGCGAGCCTTGAGCGTGGAGATCGAATCCAGAAATTTCGTAACGAAAATAACCTAACACTCCTCACTTGGACCAGCACAGCGGTGACACTTTTTAGTTTTGACATCTATCGATGAATAGCAGAACTTTTAATGACTTTTTAGCTCTTTAGCTTTTTAGCTCAGCAACTCGCCTCTAGATGGCATTGGTTGTATCGGCATGTTACTGCGCACGCGTAATCCCCCTCTTCGCCCTGCAATCTGGTGACTAATGCCTGCTTATGCAATAGCTTTACCGCGGCAGTCTCCGAGTGCCAAACGCCTTTTTTAAATGTAAGTCGCAATCCATCCGTTCATGCGTAATGCGATGACCTTGAGAAATGGGGATTCATTTATAAAAAGATTTATTGAAGTGAAACATCTATAACGACGTATGAGAGAAGTTTTCCGTAACGTTTTTTTGTTACGTGTTACATTTTCCTGGACCATGTTACCCTTCACAAGAAAAACACTTTATGTTGTTGCCGAAACATCCTAAATGATTTTCGTTTCGGCCTCCGGTAAATCTTCAAGCTACTTCACAGCGATGCGTCAGACTGAACTTTAAGGTAACTTGAAGATATCTGAAGAGAGCGCAAGATGTACAAAATTGTTTGAAATTAACATTCTGTTTTTTCGCTCCACGAAAAGTTATGTCATAAAGATTTACTTCGTACGTAAGTACACTAATACACTCAATTTTTTATTAAGGTTTTTTAAATAATTTTTACGTTGTCAGGTAGGTACGTATTCTGAGTCCATAATTAAAATACCGTTAACTAATTAGAGAAAACATGCTATATTGAGAAAAGCAATTTGTAAGAGCTACTATGTATATGATATAGGAAGTTATGAAATAGTACCAATTGGTGTAATTGGTTATCATTAGCTACGTAACCCTAAAAAACTCACCTCAGACAGGAATTGAACCAAACCTTCGTCCCTCGCTATCGAACTCAATCCATGTGGAGATATTTTTAATTATCTTTAGAGAGAGACGAAGGTTCGCACACACGTTGAAAAGATGGATGAATGAATAAAATTAATGGAATCCTAATTGTTGACCCCAACTATAAGTTACTAATGCACGAAAATGGCCAAAAATCTGCTGCGCAGTTTTTGCGTGACAATGAAACAGACAAATCGACAAACAATTAGGAATACTCATTTTTGGTTATCCCAGTAATAATATTTTTTAATATTTATTATTAATTAATTTATTATTATTTATATTAAACGAATTATAAATCCGAAAGTTTGTTTGTTTGTTTGTTCCTTCTCCACGTTCTATCCAATAACAACAACAATACAAGTAGTTCAGAATAGGGTCATGTGTACTGCCACCGACAGTCCGTGGTACGTCCGCATCGAGGACTTACATCGCGACCTAGATTTTACCCATAGTAGCGCAGCATTTCAAAGGGCTATTGAAATGTTACATTGAAATAACGGCTGCCTCGCCATATCTTCACACCAAGTCCCTTATGGAGTAGGCAGAGAGTATCGAGTGCCAGACCTCACGATCCTGACAAAACTGTCTGTCTTCCTTCACGTTCATTACACTTTTCATACAAACACGCCGGCTACGGAGACTCCCACCTTGACACCACCCTCAGATAATATCCGAGTGATCTGATCGTGGAATGTCCTTGATCTCCCCGGGTACCTACATCCATCCACATTCGCATTGTATATCTGCTTTGTAAATCTTTCATCTTTCATTCTTTCCACATACCAGCGGAGCATGCTCATTCGCATTTAACACCAACACTTTCTTTCAATCCCACTCTTTCTCGGATCTCATTGATATGAATGCGCTCATCGAGCGTTACACCACAGATTTTCCGTAGCGCTCTCATTTCGACAGCAATTATCCTACTTTTATGCTTTTTCTGAGATACCCAACTCTCGCTTCCATACAATAACGTTGGGATAAGCACAGAATTATTCAAATTCTTCAATAAATTCTTGGTCCAATTCATTTGTTTTCTTTATTTTTATGATATTTGAAAGCAAAAGAGCCTACTAAGTGTAACCATATCAAGGGTATAAAAAATACTACATGAAAGTTCAATACTAAGTACTATCACTTTTCTATGCAATAGAAAGAAAGATTATTCCATGTATGAAAGCAATACATATCTAAAAAAAATTTTGTAACAATAACCGTAATGAAAAAAATGAGACCTAGCGAGGAGCCAATAGATCCAATTATTCTATCTTTCACCATTTCTTTGAAACGAGTATATTAGCAAAGTGTTACTGCATAACAATCGTATTAGTTGTTTTGGAGTAGTGCGTGAATAACAAAACAAACAACATTCATTTGCTGCAGTCATTTCAAACATGCACAGTTTTATTTTCCAGTCTAGACAGAAAAAACCCGATTAATTATAGCGTGTTTTTAATCTCAGAGACTAAATTGACATTAGCAGTGTTGTAAGTTTATTGCGATTCATAAATAGTGTCGTGCCCTTATCGAAAAATGTTAACAAAATCTATTACCGATTTTTTTAGTTATGCTGGAAATTAGGAAAATGTGTATTTAAAATTAATTACCTAATACAAAATGAATTTGTTACATGACTTTAGGTTGATAAAATCAAATACAAATTCATGAAAAGGAAACAACAATTGCATTTTTTTAATACTTATAATTTTATTTCTTATTTAGATAACGACTCGATACTTAAACACTAACGTCTCTGTTATTCTCTTACAAATACACGTAGTATTAGGTACAAACTATGTAATATCCTCACTTCTCCTTTTTTCACTGTCAGCTAAAAGTGACTAAAATATATTTATGGTTGCAACCTAATTTAGATTTTTCTTTCTTAAGAAATCGACATTCATTTACAAAATATCGGTTTTATAGGACAGCACTACAAAAAAAATGCAGGTATCATTTTTTGTAAATTTGACATTTACGTCTGTCAATTCAGTCTCTGAGATTAAAAAACAGGCTATAGATACCTATTGAGATATGTATTAGTATAATGGCATATATTTTTATTAAGCGTCTCTTAAAAGAAGGAGTGTATCAATTCGTCTGTATGTTTTGTTCTTTTTTGTATGTTTTGTTTTTTTCCTGTGATGGTCCGGGGTCTACATACCATCTAACTCTCAGCCAGGTAACTCGTAAGAGAGTGGCTAGTTTCAGTTCGGACGTAAGTTTGCCAGTGGACTTGCACAATAGGCCTAACATCCCAGCCGTAGCTGTATAGAGTATAGGCCACGGCTGTTTCTTCCCATCAGGAGACCCGTGTACTTGTCCGCTGATCTATCGCATAAAAAAATGTTTGTTAAACGTTTACTTCCTAAGCTCGGAATAGAATTTTGCTTTGTAAGGTAGCAATTTGGGACTCCCCACTCCTCGATTCACCTGTTCGGGCTTGGCGTGAGGAGTGGCTGCCCCCGTCGCCGCATCTGCCTCTTTTCGCACCGACGAGGGCAAAGTCGTAGCGCGTTGCCTCCAGGGAACGCCCTAAACCACTCTGCAGTTCTTTACCAGAATTGCAGTGCAATTGACTGGTAGGGGTCGCGACGTGCAGATTATTACGTAAAGGAACTTTTGGAGCTACGCGCATGATTTTGCAACTGTGTGCAGCTGATGCAGACACAGGCAGTCAACCATAGCAGAATATAATATTATGTCTGCGTTGCACATGAGCCGCTGCTGTCAGTATGTTCAGGAAATAAATACTCGGATCTACCCTGCATCATCCAAATCTCAGAATACGCTTAACCACAATTTCGTTAGTACATGTTACTGTAATCTGTAATCTATTATTTGACGATCAGGATGTCAAATAAAAAATAGTTTGACATTTTACGATGTTGTAACGTCCGTATACCTACTATAGCCTGTTTTTTAATCTCTTCTTTTCTTTCTTTAGGTTTTGGCCTTCACGTTAGTATTTAACCATTAATCAAGTAGAAATTTACATCTAATTTTATATAAATTTCAATTAATTATAATTAGTCTTCAGTCATAAGTCGTCGGGAAGTCATGTCAGGCTCTTGGGTAAAGCGGTGGCTCATTACACATGCCCTGTAATGAGATTTGGCGGCAACGAGGAAATACACGATACGCTAATTTCTTAATAATTATTTCATTTGTGCTCTTTCTCTGAACAAAATTGTACAAAATACCACCAAAATTGACTAATTTCACTCAATATTAACACGAAATTCAATAATTATGAAAAAACTTCGACCATCTTTTCTCCCGATGGCGCCAAAACTCTTTTTAATCTCAGAGACTAAATTGACATGAGCAATGTTGTCAGTTTTTTGAGATTCATAAATAGTGACGTGCCATTATCGATAATGGTAAACAAATTTATTACCGATTTTTACAAGTTACACTGGAAAATCGGAACATGTGTAGGTATTTAGAACGTATAAATACAAAATTAACATGCTTCATGATTGTAGGTTAATAACTGTCATAATATGTATTTTCACAAAAGAACATTCATAAAACACTAAAAACTAAACTAAATATAAAATTTAAAAACAACACTTGTTTTTTATTGACGCATTTGAACACTTTAATAGTGAAAGGTTAACAAAATTTGCAACTTAGTAAATTGCAAAAAATCTAATTAGATTTCAATATAATCTCGTCTAATTACACCAAAAATTTAGTATTTTCCCGATTCCCATTCGATTCCATCAGCAGACCAAGACTAGACATGCAGCTAGACACTAGCTCAGAATCTATCTTTACTTAAAAAAAAGAATCTTTAAAATAAAATACTCTTTTTCGATGGCACTTAAAAGTAATAACCAAATTTAGGTTTTTCATTCTACAAAAACTGACATTAATTTACGTTGTGAAAAAATCGGTATAACGGGACAAAAAAAACGCAGGTATCATTATTTGTAAATTTGACGTTTGCATCTGTCAATTTAGTCTCTGAGATTCAAAAACAGGTTATACGAGATATTGATGATGTTATACGATGTCAGATAAACGAAATAGTAGTGTATAAGTCTCGATTCTCGTCTCCACAGAATCAGTTATTCTTTCATGGGCCAATGTATTCGTTTTTACAATAAACTTCACGAGCATATTATTAAAGTCTTACAATTTCATAAATTAAAAAAAAATATATTAAATTTAAGTTGTATGCTGAGTGCTATTATAAGATTTCAGAATATTTAGAAGACATAAATGCTTGGGATTTTATTGCTCCTCATACCAGTCTCTACAAACTATATATTATTTAAAAAGTTTTTGGAAATTAGATGTATAAGAAAAAAAACTACAGCCCGCTGCGTTTCTTTCGTCGGATCTTTTCATTGAATGGCCGCGTTTTGATTCAGTGGTAATTCTTAGAATTATACAGACTTGTCACAAGATTCTTTGTATATATTCACTTGAATAAAATATATTTGAATTATATTTAAGTCGTGGGATTTTTGAAGTTCGTTTATAATTTGAGTCAAATTGGTTAATGACGTCCGCATGTCCGTTTTATAAACGTAGGTTGGTATAGTCCACTGTGTTCGACTTGAGTTTATTTGAGATAAATTTGTGTTTTCTCAAGTGAACCGGTAATCAATTATCAGTAACTAATATATCAACCTCAATAAAAGTGTTTCCAAATAATAATACTTTTTAATTAGAAGTAAACAGATTATAGGCGCCTTTAATTTACCTTTAACTACTTATTTCTTGTGACTGTGATTTATGTCTCTAATTTTACACCAAAATAAAACTTCAAATGCGTTTAATTACCAAAAAAAATTAACGATATTTTTTAATGTGACGGCACGGTGATTTAATAGACAGTTATACTATCTACTTAAAAATTATGGCAAGGAAAAATTAAATGATATTAGTATTATGCTATTTATTGATGAATGATGATAATAATTTATGTATGACAAATAGGGCAATCGAAATTATGCGAAAAGTTGGATAAAAGTTATCTTGGGACAAGGGATTCCCTAGTGAATGGTTAGGTATATCTTACCGAAAATCATGCAAATTTTGTCACGGTTAGCAAGTAGAACCAATACAATGATATGACTTAAGTTCGAAAGCAGATAGCCGTGTTACAAACGTAAAATTGGCATTTAGATACGCAAAGTACCTACCAAAACAACATATTATGTAGAACATATTATGTAGAATATAATATAGAATATATGTACATGTGTGTGTGTCTCGGGTGAACACATCATATACTTACGGGTCGAACCGGACCCACCGGGCTGGTTTCTCGAAAGCTCGCAACTTATTGCCGTTGGCTGTTCCTTCGTAGCAAGAACAGCCGTTGTACTAAGCAACTCGGAAATGTCAAAACAAAGCAGTAACACGTGATCCAATCGATTCTGACATCTCACATCTACACTGTTGTTACTCAGTGCTCTCGCATAACAACTATAGCCTACGTCTATCCGTTGCTAAGCAACCTATCGTGAATATAGGATTAAGCATTCTACTATGACAGCACGTCCATGGGATGTGTGTCTATGAAAATCCCTGAAGGTTGCAAGAAGCTCCACCCCGGCCCTCTTGTGTGAGTGTCGACCAAATAAATAACCCCCCAACCCCAGATCACAGTTTAATTAACAATTACGATCAAGAAGTGTCTATGCCATCCTATGGTGTGAATAAATTTCTAAAATGTAAAAAATTCTAAATATGACAGGGAGAGGCTATTACCAGTGGTGACCTCCATGCTAGACAGCGGCCCGAAGCGTACACAAGGAATGCCAATCCTACCCAGGCAGCTCGTAAAAGGTGAGCATAGGCTTATCGTCACTAACACCGCGACGAGGTAGTAGAGTTTCGCAGCGACTCACCCGGATTGGTGCCACCGCCGTACCTATTCCTGCCGCTATAACGTCATTACGTGTTTCGGTTCGGAGGGTAAGGTAGCCGGTAAACTTACTTTTGGGTTGGCAACGCACCATTACCACCTTTGGTGTCTCTAGGCGTGAATTTCTTACCATTAGGAAATCCGTCTGCTTGTTTGCCTTTCAAAATCTTAAAAAAAAATTTTCGTACGGTAGATTATAATTAGGATTAAAATTAATCTATGTTTAAATTATTTGTTATAAATTATGGATGAAAATGAAAACACAAATAAGTTTTTTTATTAAAAATTTAAATTAGTGCTGTGATTTAAATATTAAAAGATGTATAAATATTTCTCTTCTATAAAAATAAATAAATATTTGCCTACCACAATGTGGTAGAATATTATGTTGGTATGCTTAAATGTTTTTTTAACATACATATTCCGCAAATAAATTTCATTTTATTTCTTTATTCTAGTGGTGCTGTTGGCATTGACTACATAAGGTCGGTTCCCAGGTATGGCAACTAATATATATTCTTTTAATTTTCTAACAAAAACAAGTGGGATAAATGCCCGGCAAGCGATAGGTTTGCTATCGACATTGTGGGATTAAGTAAACCTACGGACCCTGGTTGTATCTTTACATTCTTCGGAGATACGAAAGTGAAGACACTAACAGTACTTTACAACCTCTGTTTCTTTACGGGTTTTTTTTAGTAAGAATTACTTAAAAGAAGCACACAAGCACAGTAACTTATTACTACACAAAATTATTTTTGTTATCTGTTATATTTATTGTTTATTCGTTTCTGAGAAGAAATACGATTTAAAAAGAAATTGTTAACAAAAAATCTTTAACTTTCCCCCGTGTTGGTCCGGGTTCCTTTGCAGAATAGACCATCTGTCTTCCTGCCAGGCAGCACGTAAAAGGCGAGCATAGGCTTACCGTCACAAGCACCGTGACATCCTACTAGGTAGTAGAATTTCGCAGCGACTTACCCGGATTGGTACCAGCGCCTTACCTACTCCTGCCGCCATAACGTCATGACGTGTTCCGGTTTGGAGGGTTAGGTAGCCGGTAAACTTACTTTTGCTCGAGTTCTAACATCCCGGCCTCAGGTTGGCAGCACACCATCACCAACTTTGGTGTCTCTAGGCAGCGTGAATTTCTTACCGTCAGGAAATCCGTCTGCTTGTTTGCCTTCCAATATCATAAAAAAAATGTGTGCGTGTACTAGCGTACACTCGTAAGAAGTAAAGAAGTGAAACTTCTTTATGACGTTATTTTTCAAAAAATAATTTACTATATGCAACTTTACAGAAGTTGGTTAAATATAGTTTATTGCCAATCCCTACTCCGCTGGAGAAAGTATACTTCGAATCACGCGTGGTAGGGATAAGAACAAATATGGCGAGTAACGGAAAAATGTGACGCGTAACGAAAAAAATGTTGCACTATTTTTTTTCCAACCCTGTTATAGAAGTTTCACTTCAAAAATAACTATTTACGTCATTTAGTATCACAAAGTTTATACAGCAGATGTTTTAGTTAGGTTTCTTTAGTTGAAAAATCAACCTTATCTGACCTCCATATAACATACATAATTTGATTTTCAAAAGAACAACAGAACACCTGCGTTAATATGGCATATTTACTTTGATTAATTATTTTCATGGTTAATTTTAGTTTAGTAATTGATTTGTACAGCTACGGTACATAAAGGAATATTTAAGGAAAGCTTTCCAGTTTTCGCTCATTCGTCTGACAGCAATGTTTGACTTTGCTTTTATATGTTTGATATTAATAGTTTTCGAAGCACAAAATATATCTTCTAATGGACTAGAAAACTTGTTAAATGTCACCGATGAAGACCCTTCGTCCGATTTATTGTATCAAACAATTTCTAATGCGATATCGGAATTTTCTAATCCATTTTTACGAAATAGATATAACAACGTCGATCTAGTAAGCCAATTCATTTCAGAGTTTAACATAGGTCAGAAAAATGAAGACGTCAATCTCAGTTTTGAAGAACTTCTCACCAAGTATAATCGACCCTATGAAATCCACAAAGTTAGAACAGAGGATGGGTATATTCTTAAAATGTTTAGAATAATTGGCAATGGCTCACTGGTGTTACTAATACCGGGATTATTTGCAAGCTCCGATGACTTTGCAACCGCTGGGCTAGAGTCTGGTCTACTATACAAATTATCTGATAGAAGCTGTGACCTCTGGGTGGGCAATACTCGCGGCAATAAATATTCCCGTGATCACGAATATTTAGATCCATCGAGTGCAGAATTTTGGAATTTTTCGTTTCATGAGAATGGGGTGTATGATCTGCCAGCACTCATAGACTACGTGCTAAAAGCAACTGGTAAGTCTTCGCTAACTTACATCGGTCATTCACAAGGCACCACGGCTTTCTTTGCATTAGCTTCAGAGAAGCCCGAGTACAATGCGAAGATATCACAAATGGCTGCTTTGTCTCCAGTTGCCTACTTATCGAATACGAAGTCAATTTTATTGAAAATAGTAGCATTTAACCATAACGCTTTATACTTTATAGCAAAAACTTTGGGTATCTATGAAATACTTGCAGATAATAGACTTACAAGGATTCTCAAGCGAATATTATGTGAAGGACTTGATGAAGTAACGGAAATTATATGCGCCAATGTAGCATTTCTTATAGTAGGTTTTGATAATCAGCAGATAAATGCAACTAATCTCCCAGTAATATTTAAACACTATCCGTCCGGTGGATCTCTAAAACAAGTAAATCATTTTGCTCAAGAAGTTCATTCAGGTAGATTTGCTAAATATGATAATGGGCCTATTAAGAATCTTGAAGTTTATGGATCAGCAGAACCACCCGAATATAATGTAAGTAAAATAACAGCCCCAGTTCACTTATTTTATAGTGACAATGATTGGATAGCTCAGCCTGAAGATGTTGACAAATTGGCAAGTAGGTTATGTAACGTAGTGCAAATGTATAAAGTTCCATTAAAATCATTTAATCATCTTGATTTCTTGTTTGCAAAGGATGTTGTAACTTTGCTGTATGACAAATTGATTTCTTCTCTTCAATTATAGACAGTTTTAGAGCAGTTGCAGAGTCTTAAATACTATTTCTATTTAAATTTATTTAATATCAAGGTTCATTGTCAATTATAGAAATACTTACTTTTAAAAAATAGAAATTGCTTTGTCTTTCGAATAAGTTTAGTTACATACTTAGCTTACTTTATCTAATTTTCTGGGATAACAGCGAAAGAGTCTAGCCTGTTTTGCAGTTTTTGAAATTAGGCGAAAGAGTCCTCCAACAAGTCGCCTGGATTATCACAATCACCTATTTCTGACGTCATAACGTTATCTTAAACCTTTAAGCGAGCAATTCTTGTATATATATAATTGGAATCGCGGAATCGGCTCCAACGATTTTCATGAAATTTAGTATATAGGAGGTTTCGGGGGTGATAAATCGATCTAGCTAGGAATCATTTTTAGAAAATGTCATATTCGTGTTTAACAAATAGGAGGCGTTTGAGTAGTCCCAATTTATTATGACTCTTCCTGACATCTATTGGCGAATAATAATACTATTTTTTGGCGAATAATTAAAGTTCCAGCAGATGGCGTTGTTAAGTAACGAAGTCAATGACTGTTTGCTTTGAGGTTAGACTAATTGTGTAATTCGTACTTAAATATAATTTCCAAAAAACACAATTTATAAAAAAACAAAAAAAAATACCGAGCAAAGCTCGGTCATACAGATATTTTAGTACTAACTAAATAATAGTTCGTAAGTAGGTACATAACTTACAATTATTTTGTATACATATATTTATACTTAATATAAAATTTACAGAATGTGATTTTGTGAGTTTTATAATGTGAAAAAAAAATTCGGCACACGTTCTAAAAAAATACATAAATTTGTGCATTTTTTTATATAACTTCTTCATGAGTTCGCTGGACCCTTAGTGAAATTTGCAGGCTTGAGGGAAAATAAAATAATGTTCTAGATATAGTTTTGAATTAAATAATATTGTAATCTATCAGTCTTTTTAGAATATAGCAAAGTTTTAGCTAAAAAATCTAGTGTTTTTTTTTAATAATTAGAATAATCAAAATGAAAAAAATAATCCATGGATTTCCGTCCACCACAATCTGATGGAGCCAAGTGGAGATTTTCTTAGGAATTTCAAAGAAATATTGGATATTAACTACTTCTTTATAAATTATCAGAGACAATCGAGTGCCAAGTGGCACGATTTCTAGAGACCTGCCTAGCGGCTAGCTTACTTCGCATTCACTACGCTTTTCCTACAAAGAAGTCGATTATGCCACATCCCTGGGACAACTTGGCCATGGAATACTAATCCCTCCCCGGGTACCTAAGTATATCCATCCACATGTGTGTATGTGTAATGTTATGAGTGTATTGTCCTGATTCAAAACCTCGCATTCTTCAATGCTCCGTTCCAGTTACTTCTAGGACACACTCTCCTTTCTACCTACCTTTACTTACCTCGCTTTACCAAACTACCGTGCCGTACCCTCTATCGTTTAAATTCGTTTATATTAAAAGCAATATTGAAATAATCCGCTGGTTCAGCTATGCGGAAATAATGACAGATGAAAGATTGACAAAGCAGCTATATAAGGCGAATGTAGTTGGGTGTAGGTACCCGGGGAGAACTAGGTTGACATTCCACGATTAAAATGCTCGGATATTATCCGACTGTGGTGTCAAGAGTCTCCGAAACCGATGTCTTTCTATGAAAAAGGGAATTAAAATGGAGGAAGCCAAACTAGCCAGGACCATGAGACTTGGCACTTGATACTCTCCGCCTAACCTATAAGGGACTTGGTGGGAAGATATGTAAGTATGTATGTTTGTATGTTTGAGATAAGCAAATTCATTCATTTGCTACAGCACTATTTAATTGAAACACTCCAGCCTATTGAAACTCGTGTCTCCGTATTGACCACGTCTCTTCCAAATACTGTTTTGGTGTTATTTGCATTTAAAAGTTCGCCTTTCTCTTTCCAATCGTCATTCATAATCGTGATTAGTGTTAGCAGCTCACATGATATCCACCTGTTACATTAATTACCTCTGTTCATTCTTTTTTTTGTTTTTTACTATGTGTTTCATACTTAATTAATCTTCGTTTTGTCATGTCATCACGTCGTGAGTTTCGTAGTTTAAAAACTACATACACATTAACACTCAGTAGGTATAAAGTAACCAAATAACTTGAAATCTGGAATGTACGTGCACGTTATCCTACATATAAATACATATCTTTAGGCCAAGCCTCGGGTTGGGTAGGCAGAGAGAATCAAGAGCCAAGTGAACGACGTTCGCCAAGGCGGCTGGTATTTTCGTGTGCTTAAGTATTTTTGTAACTACATCGATTTAAATTCTACTTCATTGCATTAAAATATTTTAGTATATATTAGCTTAAACATCCGTTTATATTATTTAGTTTTCGTGTCTAGATATATGTATGAAAAAGTAGATAGTATAATTCTACAGCCTCCTAACACTCTCCACGCGTTAAAAAATCACGAAACATCAGTGTCCGTTGCGTTTTAAAAGAAGGACAAAGAAACACACTGCTGATTTAAAATTTTCTTTTTTAATCATAGGGCTACCATCAGTTGTAATAAAACAAGAGTAGTTTGTATGGAAACTAAATTTAATCGTCTTCTAAAAAAATCCCTCTAAATTTTAAGTGACATTTGTAACAAAGAGAATACAATACTACGTAAGAAGAGACGGGACTTCATAGAGAAAAAAAAAACACCAAATGTCAAAATGGAGAGACCTTTCTCAGCCAACCTGAAAAGTACATAACCAAAACTACCAACATTATGAAAAAATAATAATAAATAAAATAATAGTGATGTGCATTCTATCGTCAGTCGCTATCGATATCGATAAAATCAAAATTATGCAGATAGGGTTCCCATAAATATTATTTTTACTTTCATTGGTTTCGTTTTTGTATGCACACAAAACGAAACCAATGAAAATAATATTTCGGCGTAATGACATTAAAAACGTTTTACCAGCTTAAGATTTTATTGTTTTACATAAACATTAAGTAAAAAATATTGTCCAAAATAAGGAAGAATTTAAGAAGGGGTACAGTATTGGGTAAGATAAAGTCGTTGCCCCACTCTCCAGACGGTTATTTGTGCGCCTGCTGAAAAAGTTCCATCAAACTTAAAAATAAATCCCCATTTACTGGTGTTGTGAACATTATTTGTTTGCCCTTGTACCAGTCCAGGAAAAAAATATTGGCTTCGTTCTTGGGTGTTTATGTA
>NJDD01004986.1:47751-62108 GCA_002245505.1 Calephelis nemesis | reverse complement strand
TAGGACAAAAAAAATGTCAAAATTCCAACTTAGGGGTGCCAGCATCCAGGAGCCGTATCAAAAACCTACCTATAATTTTGCAATTTACTACTTTATGATAGTACGAAACCCTTCATGCGCGAGTCCGACTCGCACTTGGCCGGTTTTTTTTTAAGTAAATCGGCTCTTCTCGCTCAAGACAATTTGACCCTTTACTACACATTCTAAGGTAGTGTCTTTCCGCCTTATCACCGAAGAGGCAGACAGAGGCACATTCTAAGATTCAAATTTGAATTTGATTATGTTTTGTACTTCAATGACACTTCTGCACCTTTGTAGTTAGCATTTTTGCTTACAACCGTACAAGTCATTTATGATGGTTTCGCGTCCCCATACTTCCTAGATGACTTCTGTAAATTTGTTCCAAGTACTATACAAAATGTATATCGGTAATGAATAATGACAAACTCATTTAATTGTAGTTACAGTCTACAGTCAGCAACTATTTGATATGAGCTCCTAGAGTAGTCAAAATGAAATGATAAATAGAATACCCAAAATCTTTTTTATCGTCCATGTTCGAATCACATTACAATCGTCCCTACAACATAGTGATAAACCAACGTTTACATTTTATGCATAGTAAGCTTCAAATATTTAATAATCCAAGTTGATAAGTGAGTAGGTTATAGGTATTCATGAAAGTTAAATTTCTTGTTGGATCCAATTAGTTTCAAAGATTTATGTGACTGGAGTATCATTTCAAGAACCCAATTGTTCATAAATATTCATGTAAGGAAACAAACTATGGCGATTGTGAGGCACCTGCCACAGTTTCTTAGCATGTCGTTTTTAAGTTATTTTTCTATTACGCCAATTAAATGCTTATTATGAAAATAACATTATTTTTAATTAATGTGGAGTCGAACTTATTGTGCTTCTTCGAACTTTTTGAATTTTATAAAAATGGATAAGGCTAACAGTAAATAAAGCATTTGCTTGTACCTTCTAGTCGAGTAGAATCACAGCAGCTCATCAATAATTTTGGCGGTATAGAGAGAAAAAAATAAACGTTTTGTACATATTGAACAAAAATTTGACAATTTTTAGGTACCTATTTTGAACAATGTTGCCCAGTGCTGTGTGCAAGTTCAAAGGTGTAGTATTCATCCGTGTTGCTGCCAACAAGATTTGTCTGGCCACCGCTGTACCCAAGAACTCTTGTTAAAGAGTATTTATATTCCTTGCCCAATAACTTGACATGACAATTTACGACTAATTTCAAACAAAACGAAAAAAAATGTTAAGGAAACAAAGTATTTAGAACTCAAGAAGAGGCTGTATGGGTATCAGTCCTAACCTGTTCCCTTCGGACGAATCGAAAAAAAGAACAATCAAATGTCATTTGTCAAACGTCAGCTCAGCTGTTCATAATTCTTTGCAGTTCGCGCCAAAAGTTGTGGTATTTGTTTTCGGTACATACTTGTTCATTTTGTTACGTTAAAAAAACTTAGTTTAATCCATTTTCTGAGTTTATTGCAAGCAACAAAACCACATACTATTTGTAGTGACTGCTGATCGCAACTCTGTGTAGTCTTTAGAAATATTAAAAATCTAAAACAAACTGCCAGATGGAAGCTAACGAAGAACTCGATCAACTGGACGAGTTATTACGTGCAGATCTTACTGAAGAGGGAAAGGACAATACTTCAGGTATATGTGAAATAGATATCTTCCAGAAAACTTGCGAAAATGACAAAACTACAGTTGATCCTGGACGACATAAATCGTTACTCCACAACGGAGATACAGACTCCTCCGACGACGAGGAAAAGAGAAATTATACGGAACGTAAGTACAGTGATTATGGATTTCAAATTAAAAAGACATTGGATCAAAAAGAACAAGAAAACATTGAGCGTAGAGTCGACTTCCAATGTCGGTTAAGACAGGCTAATAACGAGGTCAAAAGACCTCCTAAGCCATCCACTTCTCCAAAATCCGCAAAGCACATGTTATGTGTCCCAGAGAATAAGCCGTCAGCTTCTACAGACTTTTATGCAGATCCTGTGTTTGGGATAAGAATATCCAAACCTCTAATCTCTAGTACAGCTTTATTAGATAGAATGGAAGGCCGTGAAGCAGTGAATATGCTTAGAATTAAAAGATATATTGAAAATGAAGATCTGTCCAAAGATTGGGTTACAGCAGGTGTGATTGTTAGAAAAAGTTCTGTTAAGAAATCCCAAAAAGGTAATCAGTTTGTTATATGGACTCTAAGCGATTTGAAGGATGATATTAAAACTGTATCTATGTTTCTCTTTCGTAAAGCTTATAATGATTTGTGGAAAACAACAGTGGGTACAGTCGTGGCAGTTTTAAATCCTAATGTTCTTGATAAATCAGAAAATAGCACTGATCAAGCATGTTTGAGTGTTGAAAACTCAGACAGAGTAATGATATTAGGCCAATCAAAAGATTTGGGTACTTGTAAGAGCAAGAAGAAAAATGGGGAACCCTGCACTGCTTTTGTCAACTTGAGTCAATGTGAACATTGTATTTATCATGTTAAACAGGAATACCAAAAGTATTCTAGAAGACAGGAACTCCAATCGTCAACAATGGGAAAAGGCTTGACCAATTTGCAAAATAAAGTATTTGGTAAAAGCACTTTTATCTATGGAGGTAAATCATACTCTTCTTTGCCACCCAGTAATCAAAAGAAAGTTAAAGATCGAGATCAAAATAGACTTATGTCTTTAAGTGACTATTACAAATCAGAGTCAGATAAATTTATGATCAACAAACCTCCATGCAGTGCCGATCAGATGAAAAATAATTCTACTATATTACATAGTCCTACTACACTCAGAATCAGTGACTCACAACGACTTAGTAGTTTGACTAACAAGAATTCAGTATCACCAAGTCAACCAAGTTTAGCTGATAGAGTGAAAAACTCTCCAACATTAGGTTTTGGTCTCAAAGGCAGTGGCACTATTGATTTAAATATGTCTTATGGCCAAAAAAGAGCAGAAAAAGCAAAAAATAATGCAATTAGATTAATACAAAATAGTGGTGGTCTCACAAAGCAAGATCCTCATAATTTAAAAGGAACCGAAGTCGGTAAAAAGAGAGCATTAGAAAAGATTGATCCCAGTAGCAATGAAAATGACTGTAAAAAAACCAAATTAGATGATAAGGACTCTGCTAAACCAAAGGCTATTATGTCAGATAGATTTAAGAAAATTTTAGAAGCAACGTCAGCACATCAAAATCTTATCCAACAACATGAAGATGACGAACAAGACAAATATTTTAATAAACTAGAGAAAAAAGAAGCTATGGAAGAGAAAATGCTAAATACTTTTAAAATTGCATGTAAAGCTGTAAGGTGTGTAAAATGCAAATATACAGCATTTTCTGCAGCTCAATTATGTAAAGATGAAAGACATCCCCTTAAAATATTAGACACCTTCAAAAGGTTCTTCAAATGTGCAGATTGTAAAAATAGGACAGTTTCCTTGGATTTGCTGCCTTTACATTCATGCAGTAATTGTCGTGGATCAAGATGGGAAAAAGCACCCATGCTTCGAGAGAAGAATGTTGCTATCTCAGAAGGTTTATCAATAAGAGGAGAGGAAGAAAGCTATATTGGAGGTCAAGTTAATGCTGGAAAAAATATCAACCTTTTAGTTCCAGACAGTTGATATTTAATCATTTGTACATAATTTAAAGCAGTAATTACTAAACTTTATTTATAACAATTATTATTATTGCTAAGACTATGTTGCTTACAAGTCCCAGCAAAAGCTTTTAGAATAAGAGGCATAATCTGTGGCTTTTAGCAGAACTTATATTTTTATACCTTATTTTCCAAAATTAAAATCTTAAATTTTGTTTGAATTTTATATTTAAAAAAAGCATGGCAAATATTAATTCTTAAATCCAGAACATTTATGATTTGTTTACTTGTTTCATGGCTATGAGTAATACAAAGTACTTTTATTTATGGTGTAAAACAGTGAACAAGAACATGAGAGAAGAAAATGGTAAGGAACAATTGTAGCCAAGTAATATCATAGATGTTAGATGCATTCTTGTCAGCAGCTTGGGTATTAGGCCTGATGTGAGAACCTACCAGCCAACTTACCCTCAGTTCTGTATTATGACAATACCACTACTGAAATAGGTAAATGTAGATCACTACTCGGTTAGGATATTGTACAGAAGTACCATTAGTGGTCTTTTTTTTCAATGACCCAATTAACTTATGATAGGTATATTATATACATATATACTCTTTGAACCTATGCTTGTCTTTCATGACCTGCTAGATAGTCTATTCTACACAGACTAGGACAGACAAGGAAATAAATACATACATAATTATTGTAAAAACTTTGTTTTGGAAAATACTCTATACAATTAATATCAAATTTCATAGACCCAGACAGACCTCAACATTTGTCACACAAATGTACTTGCAATGGTGAAACTAGTGAAATCAATGTGTTTTTATGTTGATATAGGTCAGTGAACAATCACACAGGTCTCCTGATAGTAAGAGACATCTGTGACACATAGACAGCATAGATAGATGTTACAGATCTATTGTGTTGTGCAGCCAGGATGTTAGACCTATTGTGTAACTCGACCGGCTACCATACCCATCAATTACTTATACTTATGGCTAATCTAGCTAGACCTTACTTATTCCTGTAACAATAACATATTTGTCGTTTTTCAATTTTGGAGGGCATGGCTGTCATTAAACATGCAAGAGGCTTATCTTGAAAGACCGAGACAGGTTTCATGTATTAACTACATCTTTTGTGTGGCCGCACACATTTAAGTACATGATAAATTCGCATTATGTTTTGTGGAACAAGATAGGATTTAGGAAAAAATTAAAATCGTTATGAAAATAAGCATAATATAATTTTATTATGAAACTTCCCAGTCAATAACACTGAACCATTCCATATAAAACACGTGTTTCAATTATTTCATACAAGATTTGTTATAATAATCTTGAAGTGCAAATATGTGGCTTTTACAATTTACACAGCCTTCGACAATTATTTACTACATGTTACAAAACAGATCAGTGAAGCTAACAACAACATGTAACATCAATAACATGTTCTTGTTATCAGTTTATTTACAAATAGATTATCCGGTGGCAGTGGCCCGTTACAACAAACTATTTTCTATATTATTTTATAATAACGCGATGATTCCAAATAAATAATTTGATTTACACAATTTCAACAATGAAATCAACTTAATTATAGCAGTACTATTTAAATTATGCGATTCAGCTATATTCGTCAAGCTTCGAAAATCCGAATGTATTTTAAAGATATAGTGTTGTAATTACATAATTATTCATTTCACTTAGATTAGGTCAGCCAATTTAAAAAGTATAAAGAGTAAAAAGTGTAAAGCCAAAATGCATAATTTAAATAGTAGTACTGTATATATATGGCTTATGTTAAAGTTCTGTTTCTCAATAAAAACAGAACATACTCATAGATATTTTGTTTAGACTTTGCGAACAATTCGCCGAATTGTTCGTGATGTTTCGCAAACACAATCTATTCGTATTCGAGCGTGTCCGTCTGTTCTTGATGAATATCTAAACAAGCCAATATAATATTTGGGCACAAAATGTTAATTTTAAATAATTTAATAACTACAATCCTTTCCATGCATATTAAACAAAAATGATTTTTCTAAAACATTTAACCAGCAGCATGTTATAGAAAACACATGTGATACATTTTACACATACATAGTATTCTCGCTGTGTAATTGAAAATGAAAAAATATGTGAAGACATAGATTGTAGTTTTTTTTTTAAAAAAAAACTAAAATAAAAAGTGAAATGTTTTTCTTGCAATTAACAAATAAATTTATTTTATCAATTTCAGTACTCGGTGCAGTAAAATTTTAATAACATGTGTATTTTCTATAGTTCTTATTAAAGTATAAAAATCTTGCGCCTATTTAAATGAGAAGGGTTAAAAAAAATCACTGGTAAAACATGAAAAAATAATACAACTACGAAACCTTTTAAAATCACATTAAAACATTTAATAACCGAATGCTTCAAAGGATGCTGGGCCACTAGAATAATTCATTAACCTTTAACCTATTACAATCTAGAAAATCAATTAGTGTCAATAATAAAAATGTACAGTCTATAATGATTTTATTCTCAATAAAAACATTACACGTTTAAACGCAACCTATAATTACGAGTTACCATATTTGCAGTTTTTAAAGATGCAAAAAATATGCCAATTTCAAAATACCATGTCTAAAAAAATAGTTTTGTTAAAAATTGAGCAGTTGTTATCATTATAACACATTTATACTGGTGACTTGTAACATTTTAATTTTAAAAAATGTTCCATCCAGTTTCGCTTTATCAATTTTTCAGGGCTAAATAATTTTAATTCGAAGATGCTGTGAATGCGAATTTTGTTGGCTTATTTTATAAAATTATAATATTGTACTAATACAAACACATTTTGCCTTACCACAAAAATATAAAGGCCCATATTTAGTTAATCAATGTTAAAAATTGTCATCCAACCGTGGGTGTCGGCATGTTATTTAGATACTAGTTTAGTTAAACTCGTGTCCAAGGAGCGTTTTTTTTTTGTAGTAAGGCAGACTATGAAATCAAATGAAGTTTTACCATATGCTAAGGATGAATTTACGATATAATATTTCACTCTATTTTTTTTATTTTGTAAAACAAATTATGTACTTCCAACTATTGGTATAACTACATAGTTTTAAGAGACACTGAATAACAAAATTATTTTATTTATTAGACAATATTCATTGCATTTTGCATCTCTTCAATAAAGAGGCTTATTAGTTTGCTCCTGCATTAATAAATTGAAATACATTTCACCCAATAAATTCAAAGATCATCTGAGACAGGAATTGAACCCGCAACCTTCGTCTCTCGATGATGATCCTCAGCCAGTTGAGTTACCGAGTTAAGGTTAATTTGCATATTCTATAACAGAAACGTATTTATTTCTCGTGCAATATAAGATTCCGTTTCCGAATTAGCAATTCATAAATATATAAAATCTGAAAACACAATTTTATATTTCATCTTCTAATCTAACAACTTGAGCTGATTTTTGAATCCAAATTCCTGAGCAAAAGTATATAAATGCAAAACAAAACTGCAGCCCTATTGCAAATAATTGGCAAAGAACTCGTTACTTCAAAATTGCTCTTAAAAACCATAAATAACTCAAAACTGTCTGATGATAGACCACTGCCTTTAATCTTGAGGTGCATTTAGTAAAAAAAAACGATTAAAAAAGAAACTTGTTATTATTCCCATTCCGTAGTGGCAGGCGGTTTCGGCGTCAGGTCGTACAAAACACGAGATATACCAGGAACAGTCATTAGTTCTTTTCGCATTCTATCAACAACCTGAGAGATAAAAGTTTTTAATGTTATTGAGATAGTAAAAAAGCAGGCGAGGGGGTAGTCAAAGCTTATAAGTTTACGAGTTTATGAAATCATTTAAAATTGACATTAATTGTTTTACTAACTTCCAAACCAGAAGGTTTCAATTTTACCGTTTTTACTGGACCACTAATTTTATATCTTTTTTTTTTGTTAAACGCTTTCCTGTTCGCCCTATTTAAATTTGACCAAGTTTCATCAAGTGGTTTTTGAGTAATATAACCTATGTTCATTTTTACTTGGACTACATAATATTGCAAGTGAAAACAGGTTTTTACAACTTTAGTACTAGCTATTGCCCGCGTGGTCGCACAGGAACATTCTGGATAAAAACTACCTTTCTATTTGTTAATCTATGATACTCTCTATGTCTGTGCCACATTTCATGAAAATCGGTTCAACAGTTTTTGTGTGAGGAAGTAACAAACAAACATTCAAACTTTCGAATTTATAATATTACTAGGATAGGATTCGGATGGAAAACTAGCAAACGGATTTCTTGATGGTAAGTAATATTTACGTCAAGTAATACTACAGGAAATATAGAATTTTAATGGTGCGTTGCTAACCTAAGACTGGCAAGTTTTACACCTAAGATTATTATTAACCCTGTACAAAATATACATAGAATTTCTAATTTTCTGCAAACTAATTTATTAGTGGCGGCATTATTATTCAATAATGCCGCCACTAATTAATTCTATTCCCTATTTCCTAACAGGAACAACTAAGGTTTGGAGTAAAAATTTTGCCTTTGTCTAGCCAGAGCATTAATTCTCAAAGTGGTCCAGGTGGATCCTCTACGGGAAAAGGTGCTTTGTTGGGCAATGTACCTCGCTAGCTACAGCCATATAGGGGTCCACTGAATCCAGCAAAATTTTGATAGGGTTTTATGAAACAGAAGAACAGTTTGGGAATCTCTGATCTCGGGTAAATATGGTTGTTGTTTTTTTTTTGCAATTGAATTTTGTGTAAATGTCGAGTAAATTACTTAAATTTTGGTGGCAGTTTGTTTAGTTGCACAAGTGAAGTATTTGTTCATGAAGAAATAAAGAATATTTATTTATTTGATTATTTAATTTAATACCGATGGCAAATGCTACCGCTCAAGTTCAAACTAAAGAAACGTTAGAGTGTGTACTCACGTCCTGCGGCATGGCGTCGGAGCCGGGCAGGGCGGCGGTGCCGGTCATGAAGTCGGAGGTGAGGAAGGGCCGCACCACCACGGAGCGCTGGCAGGAGGGCGCGCGCAGGGCGGGGTCGCGGTCGAAGTGCACCGGCACCAGCACCACCGGCATCTGGGCGATGCGGCCTCCGCACCCGCTCGACATCAGCACCTGACAACACACATACACTACCTGATCACCCGCGGCTTGCGAAATGTTTATCCTCCATTACACTCCTTTGAGGAGTTGATTTTTAAAAAAAACTGTGGCTATATGCTTATTAAAATTCTTAAAAATCGGTGTAGCGATGTTCTTTATGGAGCATAGGTTAGACAACCAACACGTGGACAACATTAAAAGTCAATTTTACTTCCACTTAATTAAATGTCGATCACAATGGGCAGTTATTTCTTTTCCTCCTAGCGTCAGTTTAAATTTTTTGCTCTGTGTTAGCTTCGTCATTTTGTTATAATAAAGTGATAAAATAACTTACCTGTGTAGCGAGATCATCCGCTTGGCGTATAGTTGAAACTACTTGTTGTGATAAAAATGTTGGCGTAATGTCTGTAACTTGTTCTTTGATTAAACCCCCGAACGCGTAACACACCCTGAAAGAACACATATTTCCATTTCACTAACACCGTGGCAACGACCGTACAAAACAATGCAAGAGACGCAGAATAACTAATAGTACTAAGAAGGATAATATTATCTCAAAAAATTCAAGCTAAATTTAGAACGATTAAGATGTTGTCTAAAGGTTCAGGCTGAGCATTGCTTGAATTTATAATCACATCTGACGTCATGGCTATCTCAACTAGTTTTAACGTTCCTGGTATTTTTGAGATAAGACAACAAACAAACACGCAGTTCTCCTGATGGTAAGAGATAACCGTAGCTTATAAACGTGGCCAGGTTGTTAGGCCTACTGTGCAGGTCTACCAATTACCAATGATTTCGTAACAGTGAAATCCGAGAAAGAGTGGGATTGAAAGAAAATGATGGTGTTAAAATGAGAAAGGGCAAGCTCCGCTGATTCGGTCATGTAGAAAGAAAGACAGATGAAAGATTGACAAAGCAGATATACAATGCGAATGTGGATGATGGATATAGGTACCCGGGGAGATTAAGCTTAACATTCCACGATCAGATCGCACGGATATTATCCGAGGGTAGTGCCAAAAGTGATGTATGAAAAAGGTAATGAATGTGAAGGAAGCCATACAGGTTTGTCAGGATCGTGAGATTTGGCACTCCATATTCTCTGCTTACTACGTATAGGACTTGGCGTGAAGATGTGTGCACCAATTACCGTGACATTGTCAATGTGGTGGTAAATTCCTACCCGAGCAAGTAGCTGCAAGCACTCTACCATCAGTGGTCTAGTTCTGATGATAAAAAATTTGCGAGTGTCAACCCTAAAGATACGAGTGCCAACCCTAAAGATAATAAGCAAATGGTCTACCGCCTAAATACACCTAAACTACGAAGTGACACCCCAGTGCCTCTGTATTTGCTATATAGCAGGTCCACTCACCTGTTGACATTGTGACAGACGCGCGGTATGATTTTGGCGAGGTAGTGCATGTCTTTCCAGTCGGGCGGATAGCGCTCCGTAGATAACGCCACCGCGTAACTGTATGTTCTGCAGTCACCTGGTAACACATCAACAGATAAACAACCACATGAATACAATACATATTTATGCATGAATACAATACATATATATTTTTAGAATATTGGAAGGCTTATTATTATTAACTTTTTATTGTACACAACTGATATTACAAACAAAATACTTAAAAGTAAAAAAAGTACAAAAGGCGAGCTTATCTCTAACAAACGAAATTTCTTCCAGCCAACCCGTAAAAGGAAAGTAATAAATGAAATAAGTAGACTTGGTGTACAGATAACTAAACTACTAAATATATACTATTTAATGAACTAAAACACATGTAATTAAAAAAAATAACAAAACAAATAAGCAAAATTAAACTAAACATAAAACTAAAGTAAAATTTATATGAACGAATTGAGAGTCTAAGCTTCCTGATGGTAGGAAATTCACGTCGCCTAAAGTCTTTGGTGTCTACTAAAGGTGGTAATCGTGCGTTGCCAACCTGAGGTCGGGGTATTAGGCCTCGAGCAAAAACAAGTTTTCCTGCTACCTTATCCTCCGAACTGGACCACGTCAACGGCAAGCACTGACGTTATGACGGCAGGAATAGATAAGGCGGTGGAACCAATCCGGGCGAGTCTTCACGAAACTCTACCACCTAGTCAGATGTCATGGCAAGGCAGATGATCTATTCTGTAAAGGAGCCTGAACCAACACGTAAATGTATTTTTGACATAGGGATGCGATGATCGATTAAGACTACTGAATTTTTTCGCAGTCTCAGATTGAGGGTTCGTTGTCAAGTTCTAAAAGAAACTGAAAAGCTTACTTGCGCATGCCCACTTTAAACGAGTCTGATGCCTGTAATGATGTGTACACATCATTACATTATCCGCTCAACTGCTCGCAGCCCTTAAGGGGCTGTTTAAAAGTTCGCTCAATGGCCGCAGACCCTAAAGGATGCCGTCTGCCGCGCTCCATTCTTAATTCAAGTTTGTTCAGTAAACTTCGTGTATCCAAATATTTTTTTTTGTGTGTAGCAGACTATACAACCTGTCGTATTAAAAAGTTTGAAGTGTGTCAACATGGTAAAAAAATTTTCGGAACGAGTTGAGTGGGCATGACTTATTCATCCGTTGCGCTTCTTTCAAGTATGTGGTTGGTTAGTGACTTTGTGAATAATGCGAACACAAAAAGTGATGTGAAAATGTGTTAGTTAAGTGTTAAAATTATATTTTGGTAAGTGATAAACAATTTTATAAAACAATACACATCATTTAACTTGTTTTACATAAAATTTAGCGATATTTAAGTCAGTCATGTATGTACTTGTGACGTAACGGCCCGCTCGATTTTAACCATTTCTAATTATATAATAAATTGTTTTTGTAAATAACATTTGTAATATATTTATATGACATCTACAGATAAAACATATAAGTTTTATGAGTGTCGTCCACTAAATACTCCATAATAAGGGATAAGAGATTAAATGTCACGTGACACTTTTTCGAACATGCAAGAATTTAATTCTATAGAGAATTCGTTTGTGAGAAATAGTCTAGTCAACAAGTTCAAAAACGTGTTAAATAGACATAAAGCTCCTAAAAATATGTACCATAGCTCATTCGATTCGGAATGACGTCTAGAAAAATGTTTTTTAAGGGTTTATTAGCACATAAAACATTGCGATTGTTTTTAACAAAATAAGATAAAAAAAGGTATTTAGCTTTTCGTTAATAACTTTTAAAACAATGATATTTAAGGAATTTTAAAAAAAGAATCTGAAAGAGGATAAAATTTCCAATAAAAAAGTCCTAACTCCCGGAACTCTATCTATATTATTTATATTTTTTTTGTAACGGCTGTAATTTCATTATTGTATAATATTTAAGTGTTGTAAAAATTCAAAAAAAAATTTTTCTTAACTTTGTTATATATGGTTGTTTTTGTAATTTTTTGAAGTTTTCGAAAAAAACTATAGCGGTTAATATTATTTGTTTATAACAAATCGTTAAGTTAATAAACAATTAAATTATTTATAAAAAAAATATTTCTCTGTTATTCCATTGACAAGGGTAAATGATGATTTTTAAGAACAAAATAATTTCTTAACTAATTATTTAAACAATTGAAATATAAAAAAAACGATTATAAACAATAAAAAAAATTATTAAAGAAAAAAAATTTTTTTTAATAATCATCATTTCACCTATGCTATAAAACAAAATTTTAAAAATCCCAAAATAGTCTATTTGTTTATAAACAATTTCTTAACAAATGACGTAAAATTTTTTTTTCCAATGTTAATTAATACCTATATCTGTTGCGAAAACAGCAATAACAATATATTACCAAAAAAAATTTTGTTTGATAACATTTTTTAGAAATTTCATTTTTAGTTAGTTTAAAAAAATTATAATTAACAAAATAATTAACTTTAATATTTTTTTTGCATAACTTTATTAAGTACCTAAACAAAAAGAGCTCCACGAAGCGAAAAATTTATAGACCAATTATTTAAACTTTTATACGGTAATTTATAAAAACAAAGAGATTGGAAAAAAATACTTAATTAACAATGGTGTAACTTTTTGAAAAATCGACAAAAAATTTTTTTTTTTTTCACCGAGGTTTTTTTCGTTCAAGTGTCTAGATTACACTATAATTTATTATATAAATAATATAGATAGAGTTCCGGGAGTTAGGACTTTTTTTATTGGAAATTTTCTCCTTTTTCAGGTTCTTTTTTCAAAATTCTACCTTAAAAAAAACTAAATACCTTTTTTTATCTTATTTTGTTGATAACAATCGCAATTTTTTATGTGCTAATAAACCCTTAAAAAACATTTTTCTTGACGTCATTCCGAATCGAATGAGAATCGAATGGCACATATTTTTAGGAGCTTTATGTCTATTTAACACGTTTTTGAACTTGTTGACTAGACTAAAATAGCTAATTTCATTTTTTTTTAATTGACAAATATAATCATAATTCTAAATTTAAATTTTTATCAAGTACATATTCGGAACATTTTGAAAAAAAAATATATCAGATTTTAGCCGTTTTACCACCCGTTTTATTATCTTGTTTTACTTAAATTTACCAAACCTATTTTAACATCTGTGAACGCTTTTACTGAGAAGAACAAACATTAAATAAATTAAAACAAACAAACTACTTCTCAAAACTTACAACAAGCTTGTGTAAAATTTCTAAAGTCGGCCTTTTTGTAGTACCGGGTAGCAGGTAGTGAGATAACGACCCATTTTTTTTCCCGAGCTTGTGTTGTAAAATATTTGCATGGACATTGTTGTTTTTGTAATTGCATTTTGTTAAATATTTCATGTTCTTTCGAATAAAGTATTGAGAAGGTAAATAAAATTCGTTAGTTTTTCATAAAAAATGTTTTTCTTGGGAAAATTGGGAAAAAACACGGTTTTTTTTTTACATTTTGTTCGTAGCAAATGGTATTGGGGTTAAACATACACATTTTTAAGTTATTACGTAGCTGAATTCTCATGGATCCTTAAAATATATACATTTATATGTTTTTAATACATAAATCGAAAGATATCGTCGATTTTCCGATTTCCCGCCATTTTTTCCGCCACCCGCCAAACGTGGTGACCGTTGAGCGTTTTGATCGCTTTTGCATGGACTGCTGAACGGATATTCGATGTCATTTAGCGATGCGAGATGCGCCGCAGCTCGGTCTGCCCCGTGCCCCAGTGTCCCCAGCAGCCCCCAGTCCCCAGTACGTACCCTGGACCCCGACGGAGCGCACGGGCAGCAGGGTGGCGGCGACGGGCGCGGCGGAGGAGATGCGCCGCAGCTCGGCCTGCTCCGTACTCGTCGTCGCGTTCGTCACGCGCCCCAGCAGAGCATGCGACTTCTGGCACATGGACGCGTACTCCACCATTATTTTCACTATCACCTAAAAATACCATTTTTTAAATTTATTTAATTTTTAAGCGCATTTATAAACTTAAACACGGCGAACGCTGAGCTAGAATGTGGACGGTACCTGTGTCTCGGCGAAGTCCCGGTCGGCGTGCGGCTCGTCCTGGCAGAGCACGCGCACGGC
>NJDD01004986.1:29986-47723 GCA_002245505.1 Calephelis nemesis | reverse complement strand
GGAAGGGCTGACGGTCCACCAGCGCCGGCGCCAGGCCCAGCTCCGCGCCCAGGATGCGGACCTGCCGCACAACACTCCACATTTACACACTATACCATAAACACTGATATCGCGCTGACCGACGCTAGAACAATAATAACGACGCCATGATTTAAATGGCTGTCATCTTAGGTTTATACTGTATGATTTATTGTTATTTAATGGAAGTTAAAAAAAATCCTAATAATTAAAAGAACAATCGACAACGCGACTAACGTATCAGTTAGGTAGATCGCGGCTGGAATATACACAGATAAACAAACAGAAAAAAGTGCTTAAGATATGGTCCCCTTTTCATTTTTAGTCGTCTAGATTTTTTAAATACATTTATCAAATCATTTTTTTAGTTATCAAAGATATAAAACAACGAACAAGCGCATACGGCTCTCCTAGCTCCAGCGTATAGACATCATACATATTATAGGTTCGTCGATAGACATTCATTTACTGGCTACCCAATATTTGGTATAGTTTAGGCCTCTACGCACCTCTTACAAGTTGTCAGGATAAAGAGCAGGTGACCTTTTCCACTCATAAAAACCAAGCTTCATGAATAAACGCTAGCGTTAGGCGTCTACGGTAACACCTCAACCAATGCCGCATTAAAAAAATATAAATACCTCATCTTTGTGAAAATCCCGTAGTGGTTCCACGACCCTACCCCTTTGCCTCAGCAGCCGCACCAGCTCTGTGTCGTTGTGGTGAGTCTTGATAGTTGCCGCGTTGTTGGAAGCCAGCGACGACGCCGACTCTATCAAGTCCGGCCTCAGTGTGCCTTGTCCTAATAGTACTTGATCTTCCCTACACAAACAAAAACAGTTAAAAGATAAAGTACAAAAGTTAAAATATTGAAGATTTAATAAAAAGAGGTTAAGGAATAAAAGATCAAAACAAGATTAAAAAATTGGAAAACGTGTGTACAAATTCATAACGTGCGTAGACTTGTGCACAATGTTACGCGTAATGTGATAAAATTTGTACAGAATATGCGTAGAAATGTGCGCGTAGAGTGCATGGTATTGCGTGGAATGTGCTTAAATTTGTACATAGTATGGAAAGATAACATGAGCTGTGTGCGTATCGATGTTCGTAGATTTGTGTTTAATGGTTTAATAGATTGGTGTGTAATATGCATAGATCATAATGATGTGCATAAATTAGTGCGTAATGTGTATATATTTGTGCGTAATGTGCATAGATTAGTGCGTAATGTGCATATATTAGTGCGTAACGTGCATAGGTTAGTGCGTAATGTGCAAAGATTAGTGCTTAATGTGCGTAGATCGATGCGTAATATGCATAGATCGGTGCGTAATGTACATAGATCGGTGCGTAATTTGCATATATTAGTACGTAATGTGCATAGATTGGTGCGTAATGTGCATAGATTGGTGCGTAATGTACAATGATTTGTGCGTAAGGCGCGTGTGAATACAGAAGACTGACTGCAGCTGCAGCAGGTCGCGCACGGCGTGCTCGGCGACGCGCACGAACACGTCTCCAATGATGCGGCGCTTGTCCTCGGGCGCTGTGGTGTGACACAACAGCGGCGTGTGGCGCGCGCGACCGTTCGCCTCGCGCACTAGCGTGCTGCCTTGCCGAAACTGCAACAACACACAACTGTTCAAATTTTCATGTCACCCCGTGTTGGTAAACCATCTGCTTCCTTGCCTGGTAGCTCGTATAAGGCGAGCGTAGGTACTTAGACATTCATTTAACGGCTTCTCTGGCAGAGGGGTTACCATACACGCCTAACTCCACCAGCCAACCGCGAGGCTCGGGTTCGATTGAGATTCCTGGTATTTCTGTGATGAACATAATATTTGCGTTTCCGGGTCTGATTGTTTATTTATTTATACTGGTATCTATTCAAGTGTTTATTTGTATTAGTATCATCGTCTAACATCTACAAAACGTGTGTGTTATTTGCTTGCTTTGGGGTTGCATCCAATTTGTTTAATTTTGCCAGGGATATTTATTATTATTATCACTCATCCAGAAGAAAGAACATAAGTAAAAAAAAATACAGCAGCTTGCCCCAGTAGAAACACACCGCCTTGCCTATTCCTGCCTCCATAATGACAATGCCGGTCTGTAAGGTAGGGTAGCCGGTAGACTTGTACAATAGGAACCATCCTGTGCACAAGACAGGGCAGTCTATGGAGTTTAAGGATCACAGTTGTCAACGTTCTAAATGCTTTGAATGGGAGATGGCAAAAGTGCATAGAACTTGATGGTGATTATGTAGGAAAATAAAAATGTAACTGATTTAGAATGTGTCTATTTTCTTAGTTGGGCCAAATACTTTTCGATCCACCCTCGTATTAGTCCTCAAGCAAGATACCAAGCAAAATCTATTCATTATAATGATTCTATAAGTCAAGAATCTTACACTTACTGCATGTTTATATAATCCAATTTAGAATTTAAAATCTTTATCGTCGGCAACTTGCTGAAATTTCGTTGCATAGAATTAAATCTACTTTACCACGTACAAAAATTATTTAGTTTTATTTAAGTTCGTATAATTTAGTTGTATTTAGTAAAAAGTGTTGCTCAGTGTGCATACAATTAAATATCACTTGTTCTTTTTCACTTAAAAAAAATACCGTGGAAAAATACAAGTGTTGCTTAATGTGTAAAATCTAATTTACCTGATGTGCGGCGTTGATAACATGTAGTCTAACACCGAGTTCTCGAAGACATTTTTCCACTTTGGCGCTTTCGTTTTTACGCATGAAACCTGCAAATAAGATGCAACCATTATTATATTAACCCATTATCATATTAATACGACAGTGTTAAATGTAAAATGCAAAAAATTAATTTCGTAACGCACCATTAGAATCTATGGTGTATATATGCGAAGTATTTTTCTTACCATCACGAATTCTTTCTACTCCTTTGCCTTCTAATCGGCAAAAATTTGTGGCAAAATTATAACATCAGTTATCTCAAAGTTTTACTTTTTACATAAACTTATAAAAGTATTTTGATGGAGAAGTGCACATTGCATAAAGACACCAAAGCTGGATGGAAGCACCAAAAGACCCGACCCCGCAAAACCGAAAGCCGACAGCGTCAAGCACTATCAAATCTTCTATGATCTATGTTTCTATCCGGTCTATGTATATCGAAGAAGCTCGGGATTAATAAGTGTGCAGTGCTGATTTTTTTTGTATTTTAATAAAACACAAAATCTTAAATTATGGACTGTATTTCTTCGCAAAAAATATATTATAATAAAATAAATTTTATAAAGTTGTTAAAGTATTTGTCGCTTTATAGATAGCCTACTCTCAATAGACCCAACAAAAATGAATGAATGGAATGAATTCACAGTCCAAACCCGGAAATGTATCTGTTATGTCATAGATGTAGTGTTGCCATTATAAAAATATGATTTTAGTATTGTTCCACAATATGTAGCCTTGTTGACGAACTCAAAAGCACAAGGATGTTCATCGTGGTTATTGCTATTGGAGAGTTGTATCAGTGCGGCACCAAAGCTCATGTGCACCACACTTTCTTTACTCTCCTATTACTATTAAATAAAACATACATAATAATTATTCTTAACCCCTGACGGAAAGATGGATATTATAAATACAGAAAAAATGTGAGTCCCTAACATCATGGTTCCTTTACGAATTGACGGTTTGTTTTTTTAAGCTAGCATCACTGAGACGGTTCTTTAGACAGATTTTGGCAACAGCATAAAAATGGACATAGGGACAGAGGAAGCGACTTTGTTTTATACTATGTAATGATTTACTATTTTTCTGAATGGTTCGGAAGAAATCTATTCTAGTTTTTTTCCAATCTTTAAAACTTAAACTTGAAATTTGTTTTTTCTAATTTTTATAATGTATAAAGGTTAATAATAATGATTCAACCCGCTTCCTTCAGATAACCGAGGAATATAAAATGGGATTACAGATGAGTGTTGATGATGCATTCCATCTGTTTAATCATTAGCTTACTAACTTTTCAGTCCAAAGCATTTGGTTCTATCTGAGTCCACCGTAATATCCTATGTTAGAGTCTGTTCCAAAAGCACCACGAAAAATAATAATTGACTCTAAGTCTGTGCCTGGGTGTTAGCCTTCGCTTCCGGTTACCCTAACCGGTAGACTTGCACAATTAGCCTAGTCCCGGTCCCTCCGAAGCGGAAAGGCAGTGGATCCCTATCCAGACAAAGTACTGCACAGCACTCTGCCACCAGTATAATGTCTGCCACCATTTGATACCTTTTTTATAATATTTAATGAACCATGTGCAAATCAGAAAGAGATGTCACTTACCATTGTCAATGTGTAAGGCGATCACTTGGTCTTCCCGTAGGGCGGTCCTTAGTAGCGCCGCGCACACTGTTGAGTCTACACCACCGCTAACTAACACCTATAAAGGATGACATTTAAATTTAGATCTGCCTGTATCATAACATACATACTTAGGTTTTGTGCCTGCCTGCATGAAGTCCCGGGTTCGATCTCGTCGGTCACCAAATAAAATTTTAAAATGTATATTTTCAATTTTCTAATAAATATAACTTTGCCCGGGATTGGATATGTGCCCGGTTAGCGATAGGCTTGCCACCTATCAATTGTGGAACTTAGTGTCTTCGGCTAGTAGTGAGTGTGCCTACGCCTTCGGGGATCTCGGCGAAAAGATATCGTTTATTAATTTAAAAAACTAAATATTCTCCTAATACGAGGATCGATCCAAAAGTTCGTGGCCTAACCTACATGGAGCTATGACATCTTTTTAAATCTACCGTCATTTGTTAGTATGTGTCATATTGATTTATTGTGCACAGTTTTATTCCGATACTGCACAATATAAATTTTCTGTGATTATTTGTTTGAAGCAATCTGACGCAATTTTCAATAATGGAGAAAATTGAACAACGTGCAGTCATTAAGTATTTAGTTAGTAATTTGTGATCTCGTACTGGGTGACCGACGTTTGACCATTGGTGAGATAGCTGAGATAACAAACATTAGTTATGGCCGGGAGCAACACATAATAAGGGAAGAGTCGGGGTTTCATAAGGTTTCTGCTCGCTGGGTCCCGAGGTTGCTTTCAACTGAACAAAAACGAGTTCGATACACAATTTCGCGAGACTGTTTGAAACTTTTTGAGACTGATCCCGAGGACTTTTTGTCTAGATTTGTTACCATGGATAAAAGCTGGGTACACCACCATACTCCTGAATCAAAGCAACAATCCAAACAGTGGAAAAGATCAGACTCTCCTACACCGAAAAAGGTCGTTTTGTCGACTAACAAAGTCATGGCTTCTGTTTTTTGGGATGCGAAGGGCATTATTTTTGTAGATTATTTACCGAAAGATCAAACTTTTTCCGGAATCTTTTTTTTCGAGGGGATAAACAAGTTGCAGGTCAGGTGGAAGAAGTGTGTTGAGGTAGATGGAGACTATGTCGAAAAATAAAAATAAATTTAGATCCACTTTTCTTTCATTTACTTGGTCAGGCTTAGAACTTTTGGATCACCGTTGTACTTGAGATTTTTTTAAAAAAAAAAAAAACGAATAATCTCCATATCTTTATGAATAGTTTATATGAAGGTTAGTTTAGTTTTGTGTCCCACGAGAATATACACCTTGACGACAAACTAAATATCACAAGGATGTGAGTAGTGGTTATTTGTGAATTATTTCGGAGAATTGTATCAGCGTATTACCAAAGCTTATGTGTACCACACTTTCTTTACTCTCCTTGACAATGCGGTATGAAAGGTTGGGTTAAAAGGAAAAGAAAACTTAATCATTTGCATCTTATTGTAAATGTCTAGTCCGCCTCGTTGGTCGAGTGGCTAGCATACACGCCTAACTACATCGACCTACCGCGAGGTTCGGGTTTGATTCATTTGCTATGATTTGACCATTGACATATGTCCAAAGCCGAGTGAAGTTCGCAATAACAAACGGACCAATCACAAAACTGAATTTTACACTAGCTCTCCTAGCTAAGTAAATTCCAAGTATACATACTAACATTTCCGATTGGTTTAAATCACTGTATATAAAAAAGGTTTCGAAAGAAGGTAAGATAGATAGAGTTAATCCTGGTTGCCGGGGAGTTTGTTTTGTCGTTTCTTTTTCTGACTGGCTAGGTTTGAAAACTGTAGTAGTTTATGGTATTTAGGGTTAAAGCTAATCACATTTTAAATTTTTGTTGAAATATTAGAACATGAAAATCACTGCATAGTATAAAACAATGTTGCGTTCTCTGTTCCTATGCCCCTTTGTATGCTTAAATCTTTTAAACTTCGCAACGGATTTTGATGCGGTTTTTTAAGCCCGTATAAAAGCCGGGGCGGACCGCTAGTATGTTATACTTTTAAATAATGAATTTGTATAAACTTGAAATATTTGCACTTGACAGTGTGGTAGAATATGTTGGTATAAACAACAAGTAACAACTTCTAACACACATATTGAGCAAATAACTTAATTTCATTTAATTTTTTCTTTTTGCAAAATGTTAGTAATGTAAAGCGACACGAAGTTTGTTGGCACGGCTAGTTCTAAATGTATAAGACTTACAAGAACTTTGTTGTCGCCGACGGCCTCCCGGATGTACTGCACGCAAGCGTCGCGCCGAGACCGCAGCGTGAAGGACCGCGAGAGGCCGGAGATGTCGAACAGGAAGTTCGACAACATCTGTTTACCCTTAGGGGTTAGGTCCACCTGTGAAACGAACAAAAGTTTATCTATATTAATAATTTCGTCAAGGGGTACGGTAGACTCGATTGAAACCTTACCTTAATAATAAAACGTAAAAAAATAATGATTTTGAGTCGACAACATATATCCGCAAAATTTGGATTGTCGAGTATTTTGATAAATTATATGTTAAATTCTGTGTTGACACTTGACAGACAAATCACAGTCGACATCTTGGGTAGATAATAAACGTTCTGTTTTGTGATGTGTAATAGAGACTATTCCTTTATAAGTACCGTTGCCAAATTCTGGGATAAGTACTCATTGCAATTTGTTTTGTTACTTTACTTTAAATGTTAAATTAAAATTGTGTAGAAACTTTGGCAATTTTTATCCACACTAATATTATAAATGCGAAAGTAACTCTGTCTTTCTGTCTGTCTGTCTGTTACCTTTTCACGCCTAAACCACCCAACCGATTTTGCTGAAATTTGGTATGTAGATAGTTTGCATTCATGAGAAGGACATAGGCATATTATTTTTTGGAAATTCAACCCTTAAAAGGGTTAAAAGGGGTTGCAAAGTTTGTATGAGATAAATATTTTTATTGCACATTTTTGCATGAAACTTTGAATTAGTGCTTTTAGAACAAATGATGAAACACGTATTTCAGGGTTATTCGAAATTCACCCCCATTGGGGGTTAAAGGGAGTGGCTAAGTTTGTATGGGAAATTCAATTCTATGGAAATATTTTGCGTGACACTAAAATAATGCTCTGCAATACAAATTATGAGATACATATCTAAGCTTTTTTTGAAAATAAACCCCTATGAGGGTTAACCGGGGTGGCACAATTTGCTTAGGAAAATTATTTAACAGTAATTTTTACCATAAGTCCACAGCAATGAACCACGTACATCAGTTTATCATTCACGAAAAACACACAAAGAAATTATGATATACTGCTTGCTATACATAGTAGCAAAGTTGGTTAAAAATCCCTACTTCCCTACTAATATTATAAATGCGAAAGTAACTCTGTCTGTCTGTCTGGTTACGCTTTCACGCCTAAACCAGTGAACCGATTTTGATGAAATTTGGTGCAGGGATAGAATAGACGCTGAGAAACAACATAGGCTACTTTTTATTGCAAAAAAATAGTGGAGAATGGATAAAAAGAGGGGATGAATGTTCATATGGAAATTCGTCATTTTTAAAGCTATAACGGTGAATCTTTGTATTTACACACTTTATATTTAGACACTTTATGATAAACTAAAGAACATAGGCTACTTTTTATCACAAAAAATGGGGGAGAATAGTAAAAAGAGGGGATGACTGTTCATATGTAAATTCGTCATTTTTAAAGCTCTAACAGTGAAACTTTGTATTTAGACACTTTATGATAAACGAAAGAACATTGGCTACTTTTTATCACTAAAATTGAGAGAGAATGGGTAAAAAGAGCTAATAAATGTTCGTATGGAAAATTGTCATTTTTGAAAACATAATTGTGAAACTTTGTATTTAGACCTTAATGAGGAACGAAAGAACATATGCTACTTTTTATAGCGATAATTTAATCAAAAGTATACTTATCAACCTTATTATTAAATATTATAAACATAGAAACGTGCAAAACCACGTCATCGCTAAATGTGTTTAGTATAGATAAATTAATTTTCCAGATTTTTCTCTTAATAAAATGAACCGAAACTCGCCTTTTATGACTAACTTGGTATGAAAGCAGTTCGTCTATATTTTTTTGTAAGAGCTCGAAAGTGTTAGAAAGTCCATTTATTGAAAAAGGCTATAGGCTATACATCATCACGCTAAGATCAATAGAAACGGAGCACCAATGATAAATGTTTTAAAATCGGGGGATTTTTTCCTATTGAGAGCGTGCGCTGCGTTAACGGTGAAAGTTTCGTAAAATTCATGTATGAAAGAATTGTTCGCATTTAAAAGTCCTAAAAAAAGTTCGCGACAGCACATTTCTATCTTTTAAGGTTAGCTTACTATTTCATTATGCTTTTTTTATGCTTACCAAATTTGTTTCAAAATAATACATTATTTGCGAAGGTTACTTTATCTTAGGAGATATCGCAGTTTTAAAATAACACTATTAAATAGGATATAATCACTACGTTAACACTATAGTTTAAAGACCGCGCGACACAGACGCGTGGAATGCGCGTGGTTGACTCCTTATGGAACGGTTATGCACAGTGCACTACTTTCTAAATTTATTATTTCCAGAACATCATCGTGTAATACTTTTTAGATGATATTTAAATAAAAATAGAAGTTTGAAGAAAGACGTAGGCCGGTTTTTATCTTAAAATTTCAACGGGTATAGTTGGAGAGTTAAATATTAAATAAATAGACTACGCGGGTGAAGCTGCGGGTAGCAGCTAGTTTTATTATATTCTTGCCATTTATCTAAAAGTAACGAAGCGTTGCTCATAGTTAACAAAATGGTTTGATTTATCAATAGACAACGAATGACCATAGTTAAATATTTGTACTATTCGTACATAAAACTACCGTTCACATTACAAAGTGTCATGTTCCGGCCCCGACCAGAAGACTTGCACAATAGACCTAACATCCCAGGTCGTGGATAGCAGCTTTAATTCTGTTCTAATGTAGGCCTATCTCTTTTATCTTAGATATGTTATTAATGTTGGCCGTAACACAGCTACCATTCACGCCGCTTAGAGACACTAAAGGTGGTAATAGTGCGTTGCCAACCTGAAGCCGGGATGTTAGGCCTTGAGCAATAGTAAGCGTGCCGGATACCTTATCCTCCGAACCGGAATACGTCAACGGCAAGCTCTAACATTACGGCGGCAAAAATAAATAAGGTGGTGGTACCAATCCGCGCAAATCGCTGCTAAACTCTACCTACCTCGTCTACCTAGTCAGATGTCACGGTGCTAGTGACGGTAAGCCCATGCTTTCCTTTTACGAGCTGCCTGACAGAAAGGCATATGGTCTAGTCTACAGAGGAGCCCAGACCAACACTGGGAATATAAAATATTCCAAGGTTTAATAAGTTGAGATTTTATGTTGTATTACAGTGCAGTAAATACCAAAATATCAACGTATACCTTGGAGTTTAGTCCATGTTTATTGAAGTTATACTTCTTTAAGCAGGTTATAAAAAATTACAGTGAAATTTTAAGATCCGTCACACAAAAGTTACAACATGAAGTTGCAGCGGAAGGCGAAATATTAAATTGCGCGCACATGTGTTAAAGTACAGTAGTAGTAAGTACAAAAGTAACATTACGAATTTGCCCGCTTTAAAAACATGTTTCTACATTCACACACGTGATTTAGTTATATACAAATGCGATTTATATTTTTGAAGCAGGTATAACTTCTCACGCCGCGTACATAGTACACGTATCCATTTTTTTAACACTGTTAGGGCCACGTGCACGTTCCTGGGATAAGTATTTAACACTGAGTTAGCGCCTAATTAGAGTTAACTCACCTTAAATTTAACAGTTTAACTCAATATTAAATATAACCCGGGAATGTGCAAGTGGCCCTTACAGATTTAGACAGAACTTGAAGCTTCAAACTGCCTTACACAGTGACAATGTTCTACCAATGGTATTACAAGTTGAATTTGACAACTCATTTTTTAGCTCCTGATGAGAAAAGAGAGGTGTCATAAGTTTGACGTGTTTATGAGTGTCTGTGGCATCATATCTTTTGAACGAATAGATCGACTTTAATGCGGATTTATTTTAAAGCTTACGTGACGGCGATGGTTTTTAACCGTATTAAATATAGGTTTTGTAGAGAGGTTGTTATTTTTTTTAAATTGTAGTGCTATAAACTCTATTAAATGTTTGCTAATTTTTTTATAGTAAATAATATAATATATAACAAATGTTTACTTACCTCTGGATGGAACTGAACTCCATATAGTCGCATTTGTTCATTGTAAATGGCAGCGATGAGATTGTTCGAAGATTGAGCGCCGACGCGGAACCTATCCCCCACTTTTTGGACACTGTCTCCGTGAGTCAGCAGGACGGGTTGGAGCTTTTCTAACCGACTGTAACAAAATGTAAGATGTTTGATCAACTACAAGCTTTGTGGTTTTTTATTTTAGAGAACAACCTACCACGGTTTCCCTAATGTTAAGAGGCAACTGTGGCCTATAGATACCAAAGATGTTGTAGGTGTGTCGCTATTTTGTGTCCGAGAAGTGTGAGACCCATAGGACTATCCTACCCTCCAGACAAAAAATATGACATTGTCACTATATCGGCAGGTATATTTAAGATGTAAGGATATGACGACCCTAATGCAAGTTTTCCCTCATATTATCCGAGGGTGGTGTCAAGAGTCTCCGAAACCGGCGTGTTTGTATGAAAAGGGTAATGAATTTGAAGGAAGCCATACAAAACTTGTCAGGATCGTGAGTTCTGGCAGTCGATACTCTCTGCCTACCTCGTAATGGACTTGGCGTGAAGATATGTATGTATGTGCTTGTATGTTGGGTCATTACGATGAACCTACACACATATCTTCATGCCAAGCTTCTTGCGGGATAGGCAGAGCGTATGGAGTGCCAAGGGTCACGTATCCTACGTCCAGCCCGGCTTCCTCCGCATTAACTATACTCTTTTTCATATAAACGTAACCGTTTTAGAGACATTTTTCAATTTCACTTGTACTTTCCACAATATATTTTTGTTAATATATTTTAGCCATCATCATCATAACAACTGCTGTTTTGTTTAAAATAATACGAATTAATTGTCATCCTTAAACTGAAGGTATTTATATAAAAATAATATTGAGTGACGACATTAGCAGACAAACTTGAATTGACTGGATTGACAACGTAAGATTTTTCCCCAGTAATGGGGAAATTTTCCCTTAACTATAGACTTAATGTTATTCATTAAACTACCTAAACATTATCATAACTCATTAAACTAAACAGAATTCACCATTCTCGGATAACCCAAGCGATTTGAGCGTAGAATGTCAACCTAGATCTCCCTTTATCTGTCCACATTCTTGTTTTCCATGAAATTCAGTCACAATATTATACTCACTTAAATAATGGACATGTGGTTTCTACTTCTACTTCGTACTGTCCATCCTCCCGTGCTTCCTTTCTTAACACTGAACCACCAAACTCTTTATTTAACATCTGCATACCATAACAAATACCTAGAAAAGAATTAAGATATATTAATATTAGCATTTTTCCCTTGATTGAAAATTATTTTAATTATCAACGGAAATAGCTTCATCAGAAAGAAACGAAGTGCACGAATTGAAATCCTGTCAAAAGAAGTAGAAAAGTAGCAGAGCAGAAGTATCAATTTATTCCACTTAAAAAAATGAAAAGATTTATTTATTACTAGCTGTCCCGGCAAACTTCGTTCCACACGTTCAGTTTTTATGGGGAAAAGTAAATCATTATTTTTTCCATTTTCCCTGAATTTTTCTTAGTTTTTCTCTTCATAAAAACCTTCTTCTTATAATAACTAACACAACAAAAAAAAAATTAGCCAAATCGGTTCAGTCGTTCGGAAGTTATGCGCTTACCAACACATTTAGCAATTCATTTTTATATTATAGACTAGCTGTTGCCCGCGACTTTTTCGTATTTTTCCCGCAGAAAAAGGTATCCTAAATAATGTAATGGTTGGGCACAGCTATAAATTACACAAAATTTGATGAAAAAAAAAGTCGGCAGTGTGACTTTAATCCTACTATACATCGGATAACCCAAAAATTAACCATTCTTATTCACCTCCGATATAACATTTTTAGTGTAGCTTTAAACAAAATAATCTGCATCAAAATCAGCCCATCCGTTTAAAAGGAACACAGAGACGTCAAATTTATAACACCCTTTTTCCCGTCGGAGATTAAAAATCAGTTTGACTTTTAATAAATATACTATAGAAATTTGCAAATGCAAATTGGGAAACATTCCAAAAATTTG
Organism: Calephelis nemesis; assembly: GCA_002245505.1. Lineage (NCBI taxonomy): Eukaryota > Metazoa > Arthropoda > Insecta > Lepidoptera > Riodinidae > Calephelis > Calephelis nemesis. Next base: position 35,004 of record NJDD01004986.1, on the reverse strand, counting down.
ACGGTAAAATTGAATGAAAATTAAAATTGTAAAATGAAATGTGGATGGATTTCGTACAATATTATTTTGTTTTTTTTGTCAGTGTTTAAAGCACACGTGTGTTTAGTAATTTAAACACAGATTAGTAATTTTTAGAGTTGGTCGCAACTCACATGCGCAAAATACATTCCTATCACTTCGCAGCTTTTATTAGCCACGCCTCAGAACAACTATTCGACTTCAAAAGATTTATCCAGCCAAAATAATAATAAAATATAAATGGTACACAGGTACAGGTAGGATTATTTTGGCTGCATTTTAAAAGATATTTCTAGGATGTTCTCTTAACACGCTTAGCGCCAAGCCCTATATTTGATAATGACCGCCTAGTTGGTCGAGTGGCTAGCGTACATGCCTAACTACACCCCACCAAGAGGCTCGGGTTCGATTCCCGACTGGGGCAGCCTTTTGTGTGATGAACATTTACATATTATATGCATTTTCCGGGTGTGGGTGTTTATTAAATATGTTCTGGTATCTATTTAAGTATTTCTATGTATTAGTATCGTTGATTGACAACCATAACACAAGCACATAATTTGCTTACTTTGGGGTTAGATTCAATTTGTGTTACTTGTTCAGGGATATTAATTATTATCATTATTATTTCTAATACAGTCATGTGTATCCTAAAGAATCCCAAAGGATACACATGACGCTGAAAGCATTAAACTACATAGAAAGACAAGTATTACCTAATACAGGCAGTCCAATTTTGAATATATCAGAGTCATATCTCGGCGCATCCTCTGCATATACGGAGTTAGGGCCTCCTGATATGACGATGGCACGGTACCCCGCCTCCCTCAGGTGGTAGGCGGGCGTATCCAGCGGTAGGATGTCCGATTCCACGCATAGCTCCCGTATTCGACGGTCTATTACCTGAAAAATATCAAATAATTAGAAAAGAAATAACTTGACTGTTCTATATATTGGTAGCAAGTACTACTTGAGATGACATAAGGATTGGACTAATAATGGATTTTTTTTATGATATTGGAAGGCAAACAAGCAGACGGATTTCATGATGCTGAAAAATTCACGCCGCCTAGAGACACTAAAGGTGCGTTGCCAACCTGAGGCCGAGATGTTAGGCGTCGAGCAATAGTAAGTTTATCGGCTACCTTACCCTCCGAACCGGAACACGTCATATTATGGTGGCAGGAATAGGTAAGGCGGTGGTACCAATCCGGGTGAGTCGCTGCGAAACTCTACCACCTAGTCAGATATCACGGTGTTAATGACGGTAGATCTAAATCTGTAAGAAGTTATGAAGAAATAAAATAATTCAAACTCATATAAAGCCTGAAGTGAACTGAAATCTTTTTTAGGCATTTTAGTCATTGACTCTTTTAATAAAAATTTGTTTATTGCCTCACTGATATCATAATCAGCTAATAATTGAACCATCATATGCAATAAGAACCACAACTAGAAACTGTTGTTTGTGATATTCGTATAGAATTAAATTTATATAAAATCTTATTTCTTACCTCGTTTTTTTATTTTTTTATACAACCCATGAGACACTCCTGAACCCATACCAAGAGTTTAAGGAGCTATTATCGCTAACGTTTCCTTAGATTATTTATATAAAAAAACTTCAAATAGCGCTTCTACTGGCAACCTGGCGACCAAAATGTTCAGCCCAAAAGCGCTATAGATTTCGATACGTAAGTTATCATCACTCTTTTAATTTCTGTATGGCCCAGCGAACAAGCAAACGGCTCTCCTCATGGTAAGAAATAGTCGTGGCATATATATTAATACTATACACATACAGTTATAGAATGCAATCTTGATCTTGCAAGATTAAGGATTGCACCAAGATCTTGAGTGATTTTCCAAGATTCAATCTTGAAAGCCATCAATCTTGAATTTCTAAATCCTGTTTGCGATCTTGACAAAACAGTAAAATATTGTAACAAGATTTCGGTAGCGGGTTTCGGGTAGCGGGGGAGGCAACATCACGGATCGAGCCATAACAGCGCGTATTCGCGTGAGCGTCGTCATGCTGCCCGGATGTGTTTCGAAAACCTATCTATAAGTTTGCAATTTACCTACTACTTGATGATAGTATGAAACCCTTCCAAGTCCAACTTGCACATGGCCAGTTTTTTTTTTAAAAAAAGTTGATTATTGTGTACATACAAGGTTGTTTAATTTGAAAAATAAGTATACTTAATTATGTTACATAATAGTAAAATACTAGTTACTATCAATTTGCAGTATTTGATACTAAAAAAAGCATTTCTTTTTTCAATTATTCTGCTCAATCTCGTAAATCCCGAAAATTTTAATTAGCGACCAAGATCTCGACCCGAATCTCAACAAGATCTCGAACTGACTAATCTTGATTCAGAAAAATAACGCCAAGATCTTGAATAGTAACTTGGTCTAAGATTGCATTCCCTACATACTGTACACCAAAAAATCTATTGATATAAAAGAAAATCGCGTTAGTTACATCCTATCCTATTAATTTTAATATTACAAATGTGAAAGTTTGTGTTTGTTTGTTATTCCTTCAAGCAAAAACTACTGAATTGATTTTCATGAAATTTGGCATACACATAGGGGGTAACTTGGATTAACACAAAGAATAGTTTTTATCAAAAAATGTTCGTGTAGGACCATTAACCCCGTGGGCAACGCCGCGGGCAACAGCTCATTATTTATAACTCAGCATCAGCTAAATCGATAGATAATAGCTTAAAATTTTTGCATATTTTTGGGTCAAGCGTAGCTCAAATTCATTTTTAGCGAAACTGTCTGTTTACACTTATAATGACAAATTACCTTCCCGTACTGGGAGCCAGCGTCCAATATGGCAACCTTGTCCCGGCCGTGTGCCGCACCGTTTGTACCGCGGTACTGTCCCTCAGTACTGGCTGTGTGCATTTCGCCAACCCGCCAGCAGCACTGCAAAATATTAACATTGATACAATATTTTTGATTGGTGATTATCCTACTTGATGGAATGTGGAGTAAAAATAGGAGATGGATATGAACAGCAGGCACCTATTCACTCCTTCCTCAAAGATCTGATGGAATGTGGAGTAAAAATAGGAGATGGATATTAACATCAGGCACCTATTCACTCTTTCCTCAAAGATCTGATGGAATGTGGAGTAAAAATAGGAGATGGATATGAACATCAGGCACCCATTCACTCCTTCCTCAAAGATCTGATAATTTTCCTTGAGAGGAAGTTCCAGTCCTTAGTCATATGAATATGAGAAAAAGCTAAACTTACAATCAAAACTTAGAACAGACAATTTTTTAAAATCTCTTAAGAAAAGCTTTAAATTAAGACAATTTTTTAGCAATATATAAACTCATATTCTACTTTTTTCAAAAGTAGAGAAAGATATCCAATTTCAAATATAAAATTTACACTTGAAAATTTTTTCTCTATTTTGCTTTTCCCACAAGTCAAAACAATGGACAAAAATCCAAATAAAAAAAAACATCCCAGTAACATAATGTGATTATTTTTCTAAAACATTTTTAATATATAGTATTTTTAGTGACTTCAGATTAAGTTCTTGAACATGTTTAAATAATAATTAATAGATAACATTTTATTGATTACTGCCAAAGCAAAATATGACACAATTTACAATTTATCAAATAAACACTATCAAACTGAATATAATAATATAGTACATAAAGATGTAAGTTCAATCTGTGTAATCCCAATAACTTTTACCATTATTCTTTATTAACACAGTTACATTTCTAAAAGAATAAATGAAATATTTTTGCATAGATATCTAACAACTACTATAACTGGTTTAGGAGTTTGCAGTCATCTGTTAAATTTCCTATCAATAAAACATGGACTAAACTAGCTGACTCAGCAAATGTTGTTCTGCTACTTTTTTTAATGTAATTTTAGGAAAAAAAATTGGTGTGAGTTACCCTTGTCAATTAGTGAGAATAGATGTTGGCCGATTATAAGACCTACTCAATATGATCATAAAATTTCATGAGAATCGGTCAAGCCATTTCAGAAAAGCACGGGAATGAACATTGTGACACAAGAATTTTAAATATAGAATTAATCTGAGGTTTGAGTTAACTTAATAGTCTGTATCAATTGTTGTATAGACTATATTCTCAACTTAAACCTTGGAGTACTTCAGTCTATATTCACAGATAAGACTGTAATAGACTGTCCTAAAATTTTTAGCATTAATTATGCTGCAATTTATTTAAGGTAGGTTATGCATCTTCACAATCGAGACACTTGTGTATGAACAGATAACTCTTAATATCTATTACAAATAATTTAAATAAATCTTATGATAACCTTACCAGCTTATGCAATAACAATGTTATGAATTAAAGAAGTAAGCGACAAATAACTTATCAAAACTATCACGTAAGACTGTTAGGATGACTGTTTATCAATTGAGAATTTTAGAGCAGTCACGAAAATATGTATCAAGATTTTTTAATCTTTGTAGGAGTGGGGAGAAAATACAGAATAGCACCCCGTGTTGGTCCAGGCTTCTTCGCAGAACAGACATTCTGCCTACCTGCCAGGCAGCTCGTAAAAGGTGAGCATAGGCTTACCGTCACTAGCACCGTGACATTTGAGTAGGTAGAGTTTTGCAGCGACTCACCCGGATTGGTTCCACCGCCTTACCTATTCCTGCCGTCATAACGTGTTCCGGTTCGGAGGGTAAGGTTTCCGGTAAACTTACTTTTGCAAGAAGTCTTACATCCCGGGTTCAGGTTGGCAACGCACCATTACCACCTTTGGTGTCTCTAGGCGGCGTGAATTTTTTACCATCAGGAAATCCATCCAGCGAAAAATATTGAGTACTTTTAAAGAACATAATTATCTATTTACAGAAGCGTGTACGTCGCGATCCCTGCCAGTCCATTGGACTGCAATTCTGGCCCGAAAAAGTGCCGCAGAGCGGGTTAGGGCGTTCCCTGGAGGCGACGCGTACCGATCCGCCCTCGTC
>NJDD01004986.1:0-29510 GCA_002245505.1 Calephelis nemesis | reverse complement strand
TGTTAGGCGACAAATAAATACAATGAATCTTATAAAACAGTATATTATTAACTATTAAGTAAATGTTAATAATTTGACATATGTTGTGTTCAAGAGTACCTATAATGACATACTAAAAAATGGGTATTTACGCCCATATCCCCGAAGATGTAGGCAGAGGCACAATAAGGGCACCCACATCTAGCCGAAGACACTAAGTCCCACAATGTGATAGGTGGCAAGCCTATCGCCAACCGAGCCCATATCCAATCCTGAGCATTATTTTTTTTATTAGAAAATTGGAAAAAACCAAATTTTCTAGATTTCAATTTCTAGTATTGCATATATTAAATTGAGCTTCGAGAGTAACCTTACAGAAATGCATTAATCCAATTTACATAAGAAAAAAACTTTATACAACATGATGTGGAATCTTATCAAATCTTACAAAAAAATAACATAATGCATTACAATACAAAAAATGTTTATAAGATGGTTCAACGTCTCCAAGAAAAAAAACCTTGCTTGCAAAATATCATAAAGTTACAAATTAAATAGTCTTCTTTTAAGCAACTATAGATTTAGATATGCTTAGGCATCATGTTCAAGCTTAGGTCAGCAATAAATAAGTTGACAGCTCTCGAGATTAGATTACACAAAGTCTTGATTTTGGCTTTACAAATCTCAGCTCAGCAAAGCCTGCTATCCAGGAACACAACTCTAGGATGATGGCAAGTGATGTCAGTCAGTCAGTTTAAGCGAAAGTCTAAATTTATATTATTGCAATGTAATGGAATTTCTCAAGACATTCATTGTATTATTTTTAAAATGTCATTGGTAGAAACATAAGATAGACCAACATTTTATTATTTAACAGACCTAGATGGGTGAATTAATTTCTCTCATAATGCACATAGCTTGTTATTTATGTAATTCAGCCCCAAGATATTAGGTTATCGAGGTTAGATCAATTTGTGTAATTTGGTCAGGGTTATTTATTTCAAATAGCTTGTAACCTACTATTCATCCCAGAAAAAAATTACCTTATGACAGATTTTCATGACATCATAATCTTGGTTGTATTACAATTGCTCTGCACATAATTTGTTTCAACCATTAAAAACACACAAAATATTTATCACTACTCTATATCACGACAAACTATTAAAAAAAATCAGTCTCATATAATACAACAAAGTAGACATGCAGACCAAATATTATTGTTCTTACATAGTATCAAAAAATTTTTAGGTTTAATTTTTTAAATTTCTATGTAAAGGCAAACAAGAGGGTTGATTTCTTACAAGTTTAAATTTCACTATACCAGTACATAGTCCAGTGTAATTGTAATAACCTAGCGGTTAGCAACATGTCAACCATTTAAAAAATATATACCAGTATATATCAAGGTATTAATGGAGCATTGTCAACCTCAAGTTAAGGTCAAATAGTTACCGAGATTCAATAATTTAATAGCAACATATGGAGATGAAAAAGTTACTTTATTATTGTAATATTAATGTGGGGAAAAAATTATTGAAAGTTGTTTCACATGTTTATTTTTCTTACTAGCTTCCATCTGCGATTCTGTCTGAGCGGATGTCAGTCTTCACTTAATAAAACTGAAAAATTAAGATTTTTTTCTTAGTATTTTTTCAGGATAAAAAGTATCCCATTTTATGCCCAGGATAAGTTATAATTATACTAAGCTTCATCGAAATAGAACCGTTAGTTTTCACATGATGCCTGAACATACAGATACAGGCAAAAATTTTTTGAATTCTCATATTTGGGTTTGATATCGATCCAGGAACACCTCCTGCTATTTATTTTTTCAATATTTTCAATGTACAGAATTGACCCTTCTACAGATTTATTATATGTATAGATTTAAGTATGTCTAAAGAGGAAAAAAATGTCAAGTTGAAGACAAAGGAATCTGATACCAATACATTAATCTCTTTTAGTATCGATAGTAGAATATTTATCAGAAAAAACTTGATTTGAGACAAAGATTTTTTTTTTTTCATAATTATTATAGGTAATACTAATTGTTAAGAGAACAAAGCTGAGTAAAAATAAATTTTAATCCACATGAACACTAGAAGTCCTATAGGTATACAAGAGATTAAGTTTGACCTTGTACAGGGATTTGCAAATAAAGTATCAGTTTAACATACTTGACTTCATTTACTGTACCTTTTTCCACATATTTTTTAAGCCACTCATCACCAAGTGAAACCCACCAGCAGCACATCACTAAACACATTTTCATTATCACAAATCATCACAAGATATTACATTATTTCAAAGTAACTATAATACACTTATCCTAAAAGTGTTAGAATATATTAAATATGAAAATAATTTTGAAGATTCATGCTCCACCACACACAAGTGACTAGTGAGTGTGAATGGTTATTTATAGAAAACATCCCACATGATGCTACACACAGCTACATAAACATGTTGTACTATTACCTACAATAGTGAAAGTTATTCAAGTCATTCTGTGATTTATATTGAAAATGACATTGTTAATGAAACTGTTGAGTTTCAAAATTTATAGTTTGAATTTATAATTAGAAACTTGCAAGTAGTCTACATGAGTGGATTATGAGGTATGACTTGGTATACATTTTTGATATCAAATTTTAACAAAATCTGAAAATTAATAAAATATGTTTTTAAATAGTTAAAGTTTAATTGTTTAACTTATTTTTGGAGATATTAGATTGGTTTACAAAAAATTTAGTGAATTTGTGAAACTTTAATTTTGAAATAACAATTTTATTTTAGTATACATATATCCATAAGCTTCTCAGCCACATTTCCCTTTGTGATCTATCACTATGCAAGGTTACATAAAAATCTGTTTAGGTCATTAAAAGCCACACATATTCTGACATTTATCAATCCTAAAATGAAGTTTAAGGTTTTGTTTATTTGACCCTCTTGATAGATATGATAGTCCATTTTTAAGGAAAATATAACCCATGACTCTGGAGATGTATGGCGATTAGTGAGCCTCTTCATGGAAACTGCCAAAGATGTGATTGATGAGATTTGATCAATGTTTGCGGGGGATATCAAGCACATAAGCAAAGTATGCCTTGACTTTGTGGCAATTTATAAAAAGTAGATCCTGTAATTAGTATGATAATACTTTGTTCAACTCGTTAAAGAAGAGGTGAAAAGACTATCTTTGTGACAAATTTATTTTTTAAAAAAGTGTCATTATCTATTGATGTTACTTGTAATTATGTTCCTGTTAGTGGTCATTATGTGTTTTATAATGATAGTGTTTCGCTATTTAGTATCTCAAGGTTATATATTCTACTTTCAAAAATTATATTCTTAACAAGCAATCATAATTAAAGTTATAAATTAACAACATATTTGTTCAACAACACAATGAAATTTTGTTTTATTTCAGGTGTCATTACTACATCATACATGGAAGTACAAGCAAGGGAAAGTAAATATTTATTTTTTAACCGACTTGAAAAATAAACACTCCAAAAATCAATTTGACTATTTTTATACTCGGCCATTAGCAAAACAATATGAATGGTTCGTTTTGCAGTGGTAGGTCACTAGTGGTTTTAGAGTAATACTTAATAATGCATACATTTTCATGTACTTTAACTTCATCACTAGGTAGCTTGCAAAAAAAATTTATGAAAATGAGATGTAATTCCAATCAAATTATTTGTGAAATATTTTAACTTCTTTTATTTTAATACTCAGTTGACTGATCACTCAGAGGACTGACCTTATTAGGATCATCAGCTTTGTATTAAGTCAGCTTTTTATTTTTGAAGTAAATTTATAATATTCACTTTTCGTTTCCCAGAGTTATTTTCATCACTCTGGCATAAATCCTTGCAGTCTCTAATGTATTCCTTGTATCATATTTCAACATATAACACTTTTTCACAAAAACTTATATGGTTTGTTAGAATTCTTCACTTAAACACCAATTAAAAATAATTTAAATCAAGAATTACCAACAAAATACACAAACAATATAAAATATTGAGAACATAAAATAATGTTTACAAAAATTTAGATACCTAAAATTCATCCAGCATGCAAAAGTTTGTTTGTTTATAGTTTTTTGTAGTTGATTTGACTTTCAAACAAGTGAACACTTGTTCATAAATAAATGGAAAAAATGATCTTGTTCCAGATAGGTATATAACTGCCTTCTTTAGAAACCTAAATCAAAGAGTCTGTTTTTTGTTTATTTACACATTTATAGCATTTACACAAAGTAAATAGTAAGCTGAAAGGTAAGCATCAAAATTGGTCATGATTTAGGTTATAGCAACTTATCAATTTAGGGAAAAATCTCAAAAACCTGTAAATTTATGAAAATTGATTACAAAAATATAGCCTTTTACCCAAAATTGAAGAAGATATTGCCGAGTGTTCTGAAATTAAGTGACTTAGAACGAACCTTTTTAAATAAACAAAACATTGTCCAATATGATTTAATAAGATGTGCATTTCATGTGACATTGAAGAATTAAGATGAACAAGATTTAACGATAAAACAATTGATAACAATGAGATAATTCGTAGCATTTTTTAGACAAGACGTGAGTACTCAAACCGGGTGACGACTGACATGTTTTGCTTATATTTTCAAACATTTTCAAACACACACCAAACAGTCCGTTTTTGCATATTTCAATTATAATAGTGATTCATTCGATAATAACAAAGAACATTGTGTTACAAACGTAAAATGCAAGTAAAACCGGGATTTGACATTACTCACATTCTGGGTCACGTTATGACACTACTTTTTGAGAACACCAAAAAAAATCATATTAGTCTGTTTAATTATAAATATATAACTTTACCTAAATAGATGTTTGAGATATCAGAAGAAAATATTCATGAAAAACACGAAAAAATGTGATTCTCCATTCAGCACTACGAATACAAAATTTTAGTACTGAAAATAAACTCGTAGGTGGCAGCACTTTAGATTTTTTCATACTGCGTTCAAAATAACATGTTTAGTGTTATTTTTTGATAAAGGGCAGAATTATTCCAAATTGAAGGCAATAATCAAATTTTATATTTTGAAGTAAAGAAATACTTCACTCATCTATTCGAAGAAGTCAGTTTTATTTCACATATTTAAATCTAATTATACATTATGAAATACCTTAATTTGAATGAGTTCCTTTCTACACTTTTGTTTGTCATCATTCACGATTCGTTGTATGCATACTGCTTCCTGCAACTTTTTAAATGTGCTGCAAAATAACATACATTTGTTATTTTGTAGCACTCTATGTAATATTAAAATTTTTCCATAGCAAATATTTGTAATTTCCTTGACATTGTTTCATCACAGATTTTCATTTATCATCTACATCATCATTAGTTTGTGACCGCATAGGTACCGTAAATAGAAACGTAACGTATTGCCAAATGCAAACAAATGTCAATATCAATTGTCAAATTGCAAAAGAAGCGAATTGAACGCATCAAATTTGAGATTTTTGTAGTTTGTAAAATAAAATTAACTGATTTAATTAATTGGATATAAATAACCAACATGCCTGATCATTTAGGAGATGATATGCGCAAAGTAAAAGATGACAAGGAAGAACCAGAAAAGGAAATAAAATGTAACAAACTTTTACACTATTTTACTTATTACTTGTTTTTGCCGACTTTTAATGTTTTAAACTTGTTATTTTCAGCACTCGACGAAGGAGATATTGCTCTGCTAAAATCATATGTAAGTTTAAACTTTGTTAGATACAAAAAAAACAATTTTAGGCTAGAGTGAGAATCATACAATGACCTGGCAATTTTGAAATTTCTTTTACAAAATGTTTTATTCCAGGGTCAAGGACAGTACACTAAAATAATCAAAGAGGTTGAAGACGGAATCCAGACTGTTATGAAAAGAGTTAATGAACTAACTGGTATAAAAGAATCAGATACTGGATTAGCACCTCCGGCTTTGTGGGACCTTGCAGCAGATAAACAGACTTTACAAAATGAACAACCATTACAGGTATATCTAGAATAATTAAAGACATTGTATTAGGGTTGCCAACCATGCAGTGTATAGGACTTTTATAGAGACATCCCATTCGGAGTGTGTGAGAGATAGGAAATGTCCCACTTTTTAAGCATTATGTATGCACACATATACAACATGTCCCAAAATTCAATGATAAGCGGGCACCAGTAGGTGCGCCTACTCATGACTATTTAAGGATAAATAAGAAAAAAAATCTAAGTCGTTTTTTCTTTTCATTGTGAAATAAATATTGAAATTTTTCGACACTTGACACCCTTAACCATATTTTAAATTATTATGACCACAATTTTGTTTATTTTTTTGTTATTTATTGTGTATTGGCAACCTAAATAGTACTGCTACCCACCAAATTCCTTAAAGCGCCCACAATACTAATAGTTTTTTTACAAAAAATAATTGAAATTTTATTTTGTGTCAAATTTTGTACGATTTTTATTTACAAACAACTTTCACTCATCGTGTTGTAAAAAAAATGTAAGGACACTAGTGCAGCAAGTTATTAAAAAAATTGACGCATCTATCCAAGATTTTAAAATGGTATAATACTATTAGGAAACTAGTAAAAAAATAAATTTGCCGACTATTTAAGAAGAAACGGGAATCAAATTCCTTAATTATTATCATTCATAGTTCTAATTACATTTGCAACGCAGGTACCGGAAATAGGTTATCGTTATTGAGAAATATTGAATGATTCAAAACAAAAAGCGTTATTAGTTTAATTTATTTATTACATAATTAACATTACAGCAAATGTTCAAATTGTTTTCCACCAGCATTAATACAGGCACGACATCTCCTTAAAAATGATCCTTTAATTCGTCTTGCGTACTCCTGCCATTGATATGATGCGCAGCCTCGTCAATTTTTTGACGAAGATCCTCCAATGTTTTTTTTTATGTTATAGGAAGGCAAACAAGCAGACGGATTTCCTGATTGTAAGAAACTCATGCCTCCTATAGACACCAAAAATGGTAATGGTGCGTTGCCAACCTGAGGTCAGGATTGTGATAGGTTTTGAGTAGATTCTGTCCTTAATACAACCCCAATAGAAAAGAAGTCCAGCGGGTTTAGGTCGGGTGAACGAGGTGGCCATAAGATCGGACCAAGGCGCCCGATCCATCCCGTTTCTTCTTAAATAGTCGGCAAATTTATTTTTTTTACTAGTTTCCTAATAGTATTATACCATTTTAAAATCTTGGATAGATGTGTCAATTTTTTTAATAACTTGCCGCACTAGTGTCCTTACATTTTTTTTACAACACAATGAGTGAAAATTGTTTGTAAATAAAAATCGTTCAAAATTTGACACAAAATAAAATTTCAATTATTTTTTGTAAAAAAACTATTAGTATTGTGGGCGCTTTAAGGAATTTGGTGAGCAGCAGTACTATTTAGGTTGCCAATACACAATAAATAACAAAAAAATAAACAAAATTGTGGTCATAAATATTTAAAATATGGTTAAGAGTGTCAAGTTTCGAAAAATTTCAATATTTATTTCACAATGAAAAGAAAAAACGACTTAGATTTTTTTTCTTATTTTTCCTTAAGTAGTCATCAGCAGGCGCACCTACTGGTGCCCGCTTATCGTTGAATTTTGGGACACATTGTATACTATATTACTACTTACTTTAATTTAAAAAATACTTGTACAAAAAATTCCTTATCTTGAGAGTTTAAATTATACTATATGTATCTGCTACTAATTTAACCGGACGTCTTATTTTACTACTTATACCGATTTACAAAGAAAAATTCACATTTTTTTATCTTTATTCACACTTTTCTTGTCTTTAATCCAAGAAACTCTGTCATAAGTAGACTTGGCAAGCCTATATAATACTGACAGTTTTTTGGTGATTGCTTAGATTGACCTAAACTTTTTTGTGCGATTGGAAGACAAATAATAGTGTATTAATACTTGCTCATTGCCCTCTTGTATAAGTTTACCACTACCCTCAGGACTAAAACATTAAAGTCTGTTTTTGAAGTGAAACTTCTTTAGAATCGCTGTGATTTCAAACTGGGTGCAACGGAAAAAACAACAGGTAAGAAACACAAATACAAATATGTGTAGGATTATATATATTCATCTCATTCTTTTGTCGATTTACTGAAATTTCACTTCTATTGTGCGTGAATCGCACACACACTTTTTTTTAATCTTAGGGACTGAATTAATGTTAAGTTTACAAGTAGTGACATCTGATTTTTTGAAGTGCTGACCTATGGTACTGATATTTTTAAACGTAATAGTGACTGCATTTATTTTTGTTAGTTTTGGATACAGAATAGAAGAATAACTATTAACATTATTATAAACATTAGAATTATATTGGCATACCATAAAAACCAATCCTTCAAAAATTTGTTGAGATAATGAAATATGCAAAGTGGACTTGATATCAGCATTTGACTGGGAGGCAGTTTTCCCTGGTTAATAATGACAAAAAATAGATATTATACTCAGTAAATTACATAATGTAAAAAAAATTACACAATCAATTAATAATTACAAACTAATAATAACATTATCTTCTATTTGCACTTACTTGCTGTAACAAAATTTAAATAATTGTTAGTAAATTTACTTTTAAGAATTATACCAAAGGTAAAACTTGTATGTCTGTTTGGCTACTTTGGCGTAGGCAATAAATTTTTGTAGTGGGTTGTTTTTGTGAAAAAATGTAAGGGTGCAACAATTGATTTAGGTTGGACCACAAAAACAAATAAATTGATTTTTTAAATATAATTCTGTGATATCTATGGGCCACATTTTGCTGTCTAATGATTTAATTTAAAATAGATGTATTTGCAGCCAGGGACTAGATCTTAAGCCTAATGTACAAGTAATTTTACTGTATGTTATATGTTGTAAAAAAAAAAGTAAAAAAAAAGTATCTTCTCGTCCATATCCCCGAAGAGGAAGGCAGAGGCACAACCAGGGCACCCACGACTAGCCGAAGACACTAAGTCCCATAATGTAATAAATGGCAAGCCTATCGCCAACTGGGCACATTTCCAATCCCGACCAACATTTTTTTTTTATTAGAAAATTGGAAAAATCCAATTTCCTTTTGTTGGCCGACCCGGGATTCGAACCCGAGACCTCATACAGTCAAGTCCTACACCCGGACCGCTAGACCACAGAGGCGACCGACAGAGAGATATGTTGTAATTATATAAATTATTAGAATATTCCAGATATGAATTTGTTAATCTGCGTAAAATATTTACTTACAAAAAATATTTATCTCTGCAGGTGGCAAGATGTACAAAAATTATCAATGCAGATTCAAATGATCCCAAATACATCATAAATGTTAAACAGTTTGCCAAATTTGTAGTGGATCTGGCAGATTCTGTTGCTCCAACTGACATAGAAGAAGGAATGAGAGTCGGGTAATAACAAATTCTACTTAGCTATAATGCCCTCAGTTTTGACTAAGTGAAAATGATAAAGTATTTTAAACATTTACTTGATCAATTGTGTGTTTGTGTGGTAGTGCTTAAAGCAGCAATATTTAGGATAGGAAAAATCTTTGGTTTTAATCACTAAACAAGAAAAATCACTTCACCTGTACAAAGTCATGGACAACAGCTAGTCTATAAATAATATGAGATTACAATTGTTCAATTGAAGGTATTTTTACTGCAACCTTTAAAAATATGTTTTGTTTAGATTTTTTGGAGTGCCTCAGTATCTATGATATTGAGACACATTCAATGCTTTTTTAAAAATTAAAAACTAGATTTCAATTGCGTCTTTGCCCGCATATCAATTTATTATTTGTTATAAATTGTAGACTTTATGTTTTCTGATTTATAAACTATATTTATGCAAAGTTTCGTTTAAATCCGTCTAGTAGTTTGTGCATAAAAGAGTAATAAAAAAGAGTAACAAACATCCATTAATTCTTACAATCTTTCACATTTATAATATTAGTAGGACTAATTTCTAAATGTATAATCTGTATGTGTTTGTTACTTTAAAAAACCCAACTAATGCTAAACCACTAAATCATTTTTTACAAATTTGCATCTTTTTATAAAAGTAAAAAAACATAATTTTTCACTACATTTAAATTTAAATACCCTAACCGTCTTATTAATAAACGTGTACTAAAGTACTCCAAGGTTGAACCTGGTATCACAGTATAATAAAGACTGTAATATCAAGTTTACTTGACTATTACTTTTCTTGTGCATGCTTAAACTAATAAACGGATATAATTTTGTATTTGTCATTTTCCCAAATTCAAAGCAGCTTATAGGTTTATGCTGCAATTTTTTTGTTTATTGCCAATAAAAAACACTTACCTTTAACTTAGTAACTATTGTTGCTTGTTTTGAATGTTGCTATAAAGTTATCCCAGCTAACCACCATTCCCATTTCACCACAATCCTGAGCTCAACAAAGTGTTTAACCTGCTGATGTTCATCATCCTTGCACTTAAGTACACGTAACAGCTTATGCAAGGATGTTCATTGGTCTATCCATACTATGCACGGAAGAGTACCTGTTAGGGTAAACTTGTAGATATCTGTTTGTGGAGCTTGATATCTTTTAACTTGTCCACCATTATTCATTAGTATTGCACTTTAATTTTAAGAATACAGATTCTCGGTCTAAGACACGCCTATATATCTATATCATTTTCTTACCATAAATTAGGGAGAAATAACATAGAACTTTGTTTTTAAACCTAATAATGTTCTGATAAATTCTCCAACATTAACTTGTTCTTGGCCTTTCAGTATAATAAATGGAGTAATTTTATTATAGTATTAACGGGAACTATATATAATATAAATTAAGCAAAATACATTACAAATTTAAAACAGGATAAAACTAACTGTAAAGGTTGTGTTAAGCCGGGTACTCACTAGTGAACTGTAACTGTTGCATTTACTGTAACCAAAAACCATGGTGTGTACGCTGTTCGCAAACCTGCTACGGGCGGTACGCGCGCGGTTTACAGCGAGCTGATGTCTACAACGTACTCATTTCTGAACGCGTAACGTTGCACGTAACTGTAACCGTTACTGTTATTAAAAACATAGTGTGTACGTCATGAGGAGAGGTTGTTGCTAGACGCTGCGAACCAGCTGTGTTGACGAGTTATTATATTAGTCTTTGAGTTAATATTCCTTCGTCATCATGATAAAAGGTCAGAGGATAAATGTCTTTTGCTGATAGACGCCTACAGGGAAAATACTGTGCTATGGAACCGTAAGGACAAAGATTATTGCAAAAAACATTTGAAAGAAGATGCCTGGGCTAAAATCGAATAAAATTAATTAATAAGTAAGTATGCTGCACAAGCGAGAGACACTTCGTCCGACATCGTGGATTTACAAACCAAAACTGAGTGCAGAGCAGGACTCCCCGTTCTTTACTCTCCATACACACTAGAACCTCGTTATTGTATCTGTTTGGTTACGGTTACAGCTCGCAAAATGAGTACGCTCAGTGAAAGCGTTCTGGCGCCGTCGTGAGACGTAATTGTAAAAAGCGTACACACTAGAACCTCGTTACTGTATCATGCATGTTACAGTTCCCTATTGAGTACCCGGCTTTAAGCATATTGCATCGGAGGAAGTATATGATTTAATATGACTAAAATCGATACTGAAAAAGAATGCAGATTTAACTGACTGCATCTGCAGCTATTTATTTTATTTAAATTTCGACCAACAATATGCAGGCAACCCCATCATAAGCAGAAGTTCTCTGCAAAGTGTACCTTGTTAAAACAAAAAAAACATGTGCAAATATTGTGTGGGCATATTGGGCATAAAAGCTTTATGCCTTAAAGGGACCTATTAAAATCGTTATTATCAATAAACCAGCTGTTAAACTGCCATCTTGTATAATTATACTTGGTGGAACACAAAAATATGTTATTATTAATGAGATAATTAAGTGTTTACTGGTAAATCGGACTGGGATTTTTCTGACGTATATGTGAATTACAACAGCTGTTTTGCTACAATTCCTAGATTAGAATATTCAATATGGATGTCTAGACCAGAGCTTCTTCATACAAGGAGACATTTTTTTAACAAAACTGTGTGCCACTATAATATTGTATCAATTTGATCTGAATATCTGTTTCAGAGTCGATCGTAATAAGTATCAGATTCATATACCATTACCTCCAAAGATAGACCCAACAGTAACGATGATGCAAGTGGAAGAGAAGCCAGATGTCACATACAGTGATGTTGGTGGATGCAAGGAGCAAATAGAGAAGCTGAGGGAGGTGGTTGAAACACCACTCTTACATGTGAGTAATCATTTCTTTGTTGTTATTTTTATGATGTATTAGCTGTTGCCCCCGCGGTTAATGGGCCCACAGGAACAATTTTTCGGGATAAAAATCTTATGTGTGTGCCAAATTTCATAAAAATCGGTTCAACAGTTTTTTGGATGAAGTAGTAACAAATAAACACACAAACTGTCATGTTTAAAATATTAGTATGATAGCTCAGTATAATGACTTGACCTGGCTGATGTAAGCTTAGGTAGAATCTAAGGTGGGAGCACACTCAGATGGAGCCTAAGAACAATACTTCCAAAGATACTATTCTGAAAATACCGCATTATGGCTGTATGTTTTCTTGAATAGGAGCCTGGCTGTCCTTACTTGCTTCATCAAATACAGCTCCAATTTTAAGTTGGATGAATACCTTTCCAACATTTTCTTTCATGTTGTCTTTTACGTTGCTAGATTATCTTTTTTGAAAAAAACTTCTATGTGCAGACACTATTTTACAATACATAATGATTTTTGAATTTGTTACAGCCTGAGAAGTTCGTAAAGCTAGGTATCGAACCCCCTAAGGGCGTGTTGTTATTCGGCCCTCCTGGTACTGGCAAGACATTGTGCGCAAGAGCTGTCGCCAATCGAACTGATGCTTGCTTCATAAGAGTCATTGGTAAGTATAGTTTTATTATCGTAAGGTGAAAACAAATTTATTGTATTCTGATTTAGGGCACTGATAGCAAATTACCACAACACTTCGGTCCTTCGAGCCGGATATAAACCAGTGGCCACAATTAATATACTAAATTGAATATTGATTAAAATTGTCTAGTATTAACTTGCTGTTAAAATATGTGGTTGGTGTTTAACCATATATTTTAACAGCAAGTTGTCACTGTTACTTTTTGGTAGCTAACAGCATCAACATTTTAATTTTTTGAAGAAAAATCAGAATATATTCGATATTTTACTGTTCTAATATATTTGATTTCCATCGTCAACGTTTGGTAAATCTTCCAAATATTCATATTTTTTATCGCCTCTGTGGTCTAGTGGTCCGGCGTCGGACTTAACTTCTTTAGGTCCCGGTTCGATCCCTGGGTTGGGCAACAAAAAAAAAATTAAAATGAGTATTAATTTCAATTTTCTATTAAAAGTAACATTGCCCGGTTGGCGATAGGCTTGCCACCTATCACATTGTGGAAGTTAGTGTCTTCAACTAGTCTTGGTTGAACCTCTGCCTATCTCATCGGGGATATGGACGTGAAAATGCTTTATTTTATTTTAAGTGGAGAAACACTTGTACTGTTTTACGTACCACATAATATAATTTACCGGTTTTGCTTATAAAAGCACCATGAAGGCTAAAACTACTTTTTAATGTTTTTGATTTGTAAACTTAAATTCATTTGAGCAGAATATGAACTGCCAGTTTCTGGACTGGATCTATTAATGGCTTTCTTATCAAGCATGAGAACTGTCATGACGTCACTTTAAATCGATGCCATAATGAGCATAGACAAAAATTTCGTTATCTCTTTCGGCGTTCATAATATCAACATTTGTTAAAAAGAGACAAAGAGATGTTGTTAAGTTATATGTCGATGCCAACGGTATTTATACAACTAAATTTGATATAGAACATTGTTGCACTTTTATATTATTATATATATACGATTATATTATATACAATTACATATTCCCATTTTTATGGTATTTTCAAAATGATCAAAATCGCTTAAGATGTCAGATATAGGAAACTGACAATTATAGAGACGGGACAATGTTTATTGTACAGTAAGACAGACATCTACAAAATCATATCGATTTTAGATAATTTTTCTAAGCACTAATTGGTTTAGATTGTTTTTAAATGGTCAGCGGTGCAGGCACGTTCAGTAAAAAATGCTACGGCGGGTAAAAGTTATACAATATAATGTAATATAATTTTATGTATATTAAATACTGAGTGACCGCCTAAAGAAGACCGTGTCGCGGATATCGCTCTACTCTACATCGATTTGGTTACACACAAACAAATTTGTGACATACTGAAAAAAAATAATTTAACTAGAAGATTCATTTATTGTATCATCAAGCGATATGTAATGAGGATTCAAGTTTGGAAAACAGAAAAAGAAGCGGTCGCCCTCGCTCTTTTAGCAGACCAGCAGTAGTAAAAGCTGTGAAGGCGCGAATTCAAACGCACGAAACTGTTAAGCAAAACCAGGGTGAAAAAAATCAGGGACTACGAGCTTGTCGAGATTGTCGATGCTTGTTGAGATGCGTGTCTAATGGACATGACACTGAAAAGATCGCGTTTTGTTGAAGCAGTACGCAGGAAAAAAGCACCGTCAAATTCTTTTTCGGACAAAAAAAATTGTAATGTGGAGGGGAGCTACAACAAACAAAATGATAAGATTTACGACCACAGCAGTGACAAAGCTAACGTATTCCGCGTATCTTGCGAGGCTATTTTCCATCCTCAGTCATGGTTTGGTTAGGAGTCTCATGTTGGAGCTTAACTTAGATACACTTTTGTGCGAAAGGCGTAAAAACGAATCCGATTGTGTATCAAAACACAGTGCTCACGTATACATTTTAATGTTTTGAACATTTAAATAAACATACGCATAGAAGATTTGAGTCTCTGTTAGAAGACTTAGTCAATTTACTATATTTTTATCCATTTATGTGATTGTTGTCAGGTTCTGAACTGGTACAGAAGTACGTCGGTGAAGGTGCCCGGATGGTCCGCGAGTTGTTTGAAATGGCTCGCAGTAAGAAGGCCTGCTTGATCTTCTTTGATGAAATCGACGCTATTGGTGGTGCTAGGTGAGCTTCAATAGAAATCTTGTAATAATATCTTCTGAAAATTTACTTTAACTTCACCCAACTTCGCCATCGGATGTTTCACTTAAACATTTGTAGATTAAATAAATATTCTGTCATAGGTTCGATGATGGAGCCGGTGGAGACAACGAAGTGCAAAGAACCATGTTGGAGCTCATTAACCAACTAGACGGATTCGACCCGAGAGGAAACATAAAGGTACGTTTTTGTTGTTCAGAGGATGGCAATAGCAAACTGAAATATGACAAATCAATAGCGTAAAATATGAATAACTATCAATATAAAGTTTTGTAAGTATATAAACGGTTGCTTATTGGGGTCGGGGATGTAAGTGTAATGTGTATAAATTTATTCATTTCTCTGTTATCTATAAATCTGTGTTAAATGCTTCATCGCATGTGTTGAAAAAAACTCTTGGTGGTGAGAGAGCACCGTTGTCTATAGAAATCATAGTCCATAAAAATCATGTTTTTAGAATAATGATGGGTGAAGACGGAAAACTAAGCATAACCTTCTAATCATCTAAAGGCAAACGAGGAGGGCAAAGTGCTTATTATATTTTACTTGTTTAGGTTTTTAAAATCGGAAATATGTATCGACTTTGTAAAGAGCAGGTTAGAGATATGTTCGGCTCCTGTACTTTTTGTCGCCACTGTGGTCTAGCGGTTCAGTGGTTGAACTTGATTGCCCGAGGGGCTGGGTTCGGATCCCGAGTTGGGTAACAAAAAGAAAATTGGATTTTTCTAATTTTCTAATAAAACGTTGCTTGAGATTGGATATGTGTCCGGTTGGCGATAGGCTTGCCACCTATCACATTGTGGGACTTAGTATCTTCGGCTAGTCGTGGTTGTGCCTCTGCCTACCTTTTCGGGGATATGGGATGATAAATACCTATACTTTTTGTCAATCGTTTCTCCGCCATATTGAAACGCTTTGTAATTTGTTTAATTCAAAGTAGTTCTGAGGTGATCCCATTACCTGATGCTGCGCTTGACTCGTCCCGTGTTGCGCAGGTGCTGATGGCGACGAACCGTCCGGACACGCTGGACCCGGCGCTGATGCGGCCGGGCCGGCTCGACCGCAAGGTGGAGTTCGGCCTGCCCGAGCTGGAGGGCCGCGCACACATCTTCCGCATACACGCGCGCGCCATGTCCGTCGAGCGGGACATCCGCTTCGACCTGCTGGCCCGCCTCTGTCCCAACTCCACCGGCGCAGAGATCAGGTAACCAATTACTTCTATAGCATCAGGACAGGCGCCTGATTGCTTACTAACTTATCCATTTTATATCATCAAATCTACTTTGTTCTGAGGAAAATATGTAACGTAATAAAATAAACATAAATCTAAATTAACGATTTAAAACACGTTACTTGATACGATGTTATTAAAAAAAAACAAGTTACAGACAAAATTGATAATAACGTTTTAAAGAAAATTTTGTCAATACTTTTTTATTTTTTTTTCTTTAATACCACTTTATGTAATATTTCATCATTAGAGCGCCACTATGGTCAACAAAGGACGTACAGCTAGCAACATTCGAATATATTGATATTAGTCCTAAGCCTAGTAACACATACGAATCTTAAAACGATGCTCAAAAAGATATCGATCTCCAGACAGCACACAATTTCTGAAAATAAAATAAATAAATAAATATCCCTTAACAAGTTACACAAATTGAATCTAACCCCAAAGTAAGCAAATTTTAATTTTATTTCAACAATTCTAATAAGTAGGTACATAAAAATAATTAAATAGATACCAGAATAAATTTAATTAACACCCAGACCTGAAAATGCTGACATCTAAATGTTCATCACACAAATGCCTGCTCCCGTCGGGAATCGAAACCGAGCCTCGCGGTTGGTCGGTGTAGGTAGGTGTGTACGCTAGCCACTCAACCAACGAGGCGAAATATATTCCTCTTTCCATTCCAGAATATGTGCAAGATAAATTTCAGGCTTTGTTTACTCCATAGTAGTTTTATAAAAGACTAGCTGTTGCCCGCGTGGTTATAGATCCCAAAGAAACATTTTTTGGGGACAAAAACCATCCCATGTGTTAATCCAAGTTACATTCTATGCGTGTGCCAAATTTCATGAAAATCGGTTTAGCGATTTTTGCGTGAAGGAGTAACAAACAAACATACATATATTAATAGAATAAAAAGTCTCTTCTTCGCGTATTAACGGTCAATTTTAAATTTGTTAAGGTCGGTGTGCACTGAGGCGGGTATGTTCGCGATCAGAGCTCGTCGCAAGGTTGCCACTGAGAAAGATTTCTTGGAAGCTGTCAACAAGGTCATCAAGTCGTACGCCAAGTTCTCAGCCACGCCGAGATATATGACTTATAATTAAATTATGTTGTTAACCATTGAGATTGAATATAGAAAACGGCCAGACCTGTTTAGACGACAGGGAAAGCAGCAGTATTGGTATAAGTTTATTGCCATAGATTATACAATCATGTGTACATTTTCAAAACTTTGTAGACCGGGCAGGCACTTTTGATAAACCTAACTCATCGAAGACTGTGTAAGAACACGTTAAAAAATGAAACATGATGATGATGATGATTGAGAATCATCTCAAAACAGTTGACATCTTACGACTAAAAAGCTTTTAGGTTTCGGTATGACACGCAATTTTTTTGTAAATTACTTTTTGTCTTAACGGTAACTAAATGAAGTAGGTTTACTGACGGCGGCCTCCTATCCACTAATATTTTAGCTGCTTTGTAAACATGTTCTATTAGAGGTCATACATAGCCAATACGAACCAAAGTGTTTGCTATATTCAGTCTTAATAGTTGAATATTTCTGTATTGTCATTTAAATACACTATAAGATTATAATACTTTGTTTCATTTAACAATTACATAACTATTTAGTATAAACCCCCTTACTATTATGTAACTAATGAAACTACCTCCACTGTACCTAATTTCTTGAAATTAAGCTAATGCTTACTTTAAGATCAGCCTCGGTTTCCGTTCCGAGAAATCGGAACAAAACTTCCCACATACAGATCCACCCAAATACCGTACGGAATTAGTGACATGTGTAATAGGTCCGTAGTTTTGTTTGGATTTGCTACATTCGAAATTACGGTACAATTTTTTCGTACGGAAATATTCCTATTTATTAAACAATGCAAAGGATACAGAAGTAAATTATTATTAAAAAACAGATAATAAAGAATTAAAAAAAAGTAAAACTGATAGTCCAAAAAAATTAGAATATCGTCTGTGTATGGCTACATTTAATTTTGTGTACTTTTAGCATTGATATAGAAAAACTTAAAAATAGATGCCCGCGGCTTTGACTGCTTTTGAAAGTTGAATTATGGGGATAAAAAGTAGCCTCTTCTACAGAAGAGATGTACCTACCAAATTTTGTGCCAATTGGTCGTTGTTGGTGGTGCAAATGTTGAAGTTTTAATTCTGGATAATTAGGTTAAAATATTGTAATCGAAACGAACAAAAATTGAGCGACTGGTAGCTGGGAGACTTGTGCAACAAGTCTAAACTCGGCCACAGGACAGCGACGCGCGTATCACATTAGTGGTATCCATAGACCACGAATGTCTCTTACTGTCAAGCGAATATTTGCTTGTTCGCTGTCTTCTAAAAAGCTTATAGATAGATAAGCTTCTTAGCTGTCTTATCACACAAACACCTGCATCACATAGCGTTACAAAAAAGTTTTATATATAGATTGACATCGAAGTTCGTAATTCTTCAAGCATTTCGTTTGAGTTTTTGATAAACTAAGTAATTTAAAATAGGATTCTTTTAAAATGTGCAAGCTGACTATCATAAAAATAAATAAATATCCCTGGAAAAATTCCTCAAATTGAATCTAACCCCAAAGGAAAGTTCAATCGGGAAGGTGATATGTCTTAGGGCGTTAGTAAACGATACTAATACATATACATTAATGGATGCCAGAATAAATTTAATAAACAGCCAGATCCAGAAATGCAGATATCTAAATGTTCATCACACAAATCCCTACCCCAGTCGGGAATTGAACCCGAGCCTTACGGTTGGTCGGTGGAGTAAGGTGTGAACAATAGCCCCTTGAACAACGAGGTGGTCATGATATTTTAATGTATAAACAGATCTTTAACTTAGAATCGCTATCTTTAGTGCCTTGCAAAATTCGAGTAAATAAAATCGATACACGTCTCTTGCAAGACCCTTTTATTAGAATTGTTGCAAAGTTGGGTAACATGTAAGAAATTTAACTTCTTTTATTTTAAACTATTCATAGCACTAAATAAATCGACATAATACTTTGTTTCATTTCTTGTTCTTAAACCACCAAAAACAATAGGTACTTGTACGTATAAAACTTTATAATTTGTGACAAAAGGCAGTCACACTTCTCGTAATTATCAAGTTGTTTACATATCAACACTCAAACTACATTTTGTCAACTTGTACAACTTGGCCAATTCTTTATTACTGGTAACACCGTACTTATTCGAATAATGAAAAAAATTCATTCAAATCACTAAATTGTTTATAAACTGATGAAAAAATTCACCAAGAATTTACGCTACATCTTCGGAGTAGCAAACGCTTTTTTTGTATTTTCCCTAACAAAAAATATTTAGACATTACTTTAGCACTTATATTGTTTTTTTTTTTATTTGTACATAATTCATAGTGAATGTGTGCACTGTGGCTTATTTATTTTCAAACAAATTTATTGATGAGGGTAGGGAGGGATGCAAAATCTTCACATCAAGAAAAATGTGTCATGTAAATTAAAAAAAATATTTTAAAGTTTTGTGAATATTTAAAACTGAGTATTTAAAAGAGAGATAGTTTATCTAACAATGTCTCTGTCGGTAAGTCTTGAAATTTTAAAAATAAACATAAATTTTCTAAAAGCGTTGGTTTTTTAATGTTGTTTTGCAAGCATTTAATTTTTAGAACAAAATGTTTTCTATTGATTTTTAAATCATTAGGTACTTATTTTAAAGTTTTGAAGTCTTTAAAATATCCTCAAAAGTCATTTATATACCGACAGTAATCTAATATACTATGCTCTGAAGTCTGAAACTCGTGTAATCTGTCTTTTGTCTAATCCTTCATTGCTTGTAATTCGAAATTCTCGTAACACGTGTTTTGACGAATATTTTCAAATAAACAAAAACGTTACGAGAATTTCGAATTATAAGAAATGAAGAATTATACAAAATCCAGAATACACGAGTTTTAGACTTTTGTGAAAATATAGTCTGGATTGTAATCATGCTTTCAAGTAAAATATTATAATGTGAAGTTCCACGGATAACAAGATAAAAACTCTTTACTGAAGACTATATTGACAATTTAAACCTTAAAATACTTTAGTATATGTTAATTACCCAGACGGTTAAAAAAATCGGTCTAAGGATGGTCCTGTACAGATATATAATTAGGTATTATACTCTTTGGGATGATCTCTGACACCGCTTAGCCAAACGTTTGCCGAATTACCACGGGAGAACTGTAATAATGTCTTAATGTCACTTGCAGGATCCATATACAGATGTAAATGAGCTGTGCGCTATTTTACAATGCCTCGGATTCGGCATCAGATCATTAGACACGAGTGACGGAAACCTTAGTCGAGAAGGTGGTGGATCCCGAACAGTAGTTATTAATTGCCAAGTATGTTAAATCGTAATCACACACAGAGATATCTTCACGCCAAATTCCTTCCGGAGAAGACAGAGAGTATCGAGTGCTGAGTCATAAGTGTCACGTTCTTTTTAAACTACACACCAACATCATCATCACCAACTAGTATTTAAATGCAAAAATCGGCCCTAGACTTTATGCCCGGTTCCTATGTTCAAAAAGTTGATTGTTTTGCTTATGAACGGTAGTTTTTTGTATGGACAGTAAAAAATCTAACTATGGTCGTACGTTATAGACGACATGACGATCGAAACATTTTGTGTAATTATGAGCAATTCGTTGATTATAGGAACCGAGCTTAAATAATAATTAATTCTGATTTATAAAGATCTGATAAAAAAAATTATCGCCTCTGTGGTCTAGCGGTCCGGGTTTTGGACTTGACTGCATGAGGTCCCGAGTTTGAATCCCGAGTCGGCCAACAAAAAGAAAATTGGATTTTTCCAATTTTCTAATAAAAAAAATGTTGGTGCCCGGTTTGTGATAGGTTTGCCACCTATCACATTGTGGGACTTAGTGACTTCGGCTAGTCGTGGATGCCTTGATTGTACCTCTGCCTACCTCTTCGGGGATATGGGCGTGAAGACACTTTTTTTTGATAAAAAAAGGCGCGAATTAAGTAGTTAATTCATCTTAGTAAAACATATAAAAAATAAAAACAGATGCTAGATGTTTTTAACTAAGCACATCACATATACCTACTGTACGAGCTCGTACACCTACCTTGAAAAAAGTACTATTTACTATTTATTTATCCATAGCACGGATTAAACAATAAAATTAAAAATGTATATATTAATGAAAGCAATATGTTTTTAGGTATCTGGATTACATGTTGTTTTGGAAAATAACAATCTGTCCTGTTCTTGCCCATCCATGGTCAGTCGGCAAAACAGTGGGTTTTGGCAAGTGTCAGGGGTTACTGGCGGAAAACAGTCCAGCAAGGTAAACCACGCTATTTATTTTAGGAATTCTAGTTGTTAGCGACTTCGCCTTCGTATTAGGTATAACCAGAGAGAAACGCATGTCGGTGCGGGCAACATAATAATAATAATAAATTTGCTTGTGCAATTGCTGACGAAGTTGTCAAGACGAATAACTATTGGAAATACATCATGAGGGATGGCACGGTTGACATATGTCGAGCGTGCCATCGTCCTGGTGAGTCTATTAGGCATATTATTTCCGGTTGTTCTCATCTTGCCAACGGCGAGTACTTGCACAGGCATAACCAAGTAGCCAAGATAATCCACCAGCAACTTGCTCTTCGATATGGACTTGTCGGTTTTGTAGTGCCTTACTATAAGTATACCCCGGAGCCAGTTCTTGAGAATAGCCATGCAAAGCTCTACTTGGACCGATCTATCATCACGGACAGGACTATTGTCGCCAATAAGCCTGACATCGTGCTGGTAGATCGGTTGGAGCGCCGGGCTTTTCTTGTTGATATTACTGTTCCATGTGACGTTAACCTCGTGAAAGCTGAGAAGGAAAAATAGTCAGAATGCATAGACTTGGCTCACGAGATTACCGACATGTGGAATGTTGTCCCGATAGTCATGTCAGTAAACGGTCTTATAGCAAAGAGTCTCAACCAACACCTTAAGAGACTCGCTCTGCAACCCTGGGTCAAGAACCGGATTCAGAAGGCAGCAATTTTGGGGACGGCCCGCATTGTGCGGAGATTCCTCAGACTGTCTTCCTGACCACTGACGGTTTAGTTGTAAGATCACCGTCTTTTTATATTATTAAATGTATAAACTTGGAAAATAAGAAACAATGCTAATAAATGATAATAATAATAATAAGTCATCTTTATTTCACATAAACCTACTAGAGGCACTAGTGACGGGTCTATATAATAATAAATCTACCACCGGATCGGAACGCGGCCGCACACTGAGAAGATCCGACAAGAAACTCAGCGGGCTTGTTTTCTTATTGTAAAATATATTTACAATAAATTAATGTAATGTTTATACATTAATTATAATAAATTAATGTAAATAGTGTGCGCATATCTTTAATGTTTTCGGCAGAACTCAAGTTATTACTTTTAAGTGTCTGGGACCCACCACATTACTTATTCTTACCGCCGCCGGAGTAACAGTGACATGTTCCGTTTTGAAGGGTAGGTAGCTGGTAGACTTAGAAGGTCTATTACTCAGACCACGAAACAGCGGCTCAACCTAAAACATCTACGGTGTCTATAGGTCTCGTAAGAATAGCCATGATTGTTTGTTTCCTTATCACAAAAAAAATTAAACTAGTGGTCGCCCGTGGTCGAAATTCGACCATAATAAATTTTAATATCTTGTTGATAAAAACGCCATCTTTATTTCTCAAGACCAACTACTTTGTTTCTAAACTGTATGGTGCGCCATCCGTGATCTTTTATCTTTATCATCAATAAATAATTGGTGTTAGTGGAAAGAAAATTATTTCTACTTTCTAGGAATGCGGGAGCGCCCTACTAGGATCTTTACCCAAACTCCACCGCGACCGTTTGAAAAAAGAGCTACAAGACATCGTGCAATATATAAGAGAAAATAATGAATCAGATATCGAAAAACCTAAGACTGAAGATAGCAAATCCGCTAGCATGAT
Source organism: Calephelis nemesis (assembly GCA_002245505.1). NCBI lineage: Eukaryota > Metazoa > Arthropoda > Insecta > Lepidoptera > Riodinidae > Calephelis > Calephelis nemesis. Next base: position 6,025 of record NJDD01004986.1, on the reverse strand, counting down.
TGAATTGAAAACTCCTGAGAAAAAGTAAGTATCTTTTAAAAATCAGCATACCTACTTATTTTATAACAAAATTATCGCTCATCGCATTGATTGCGTTTATTGATGTAATTTTTCCCCAATATGAATGAACTATAATTATTTTATTTTAGACTTGCCAACTCTATAATAGCTAGCAACTGAAGTTTTAAACCGACTTCGAAAAAGAAGGAGGTTACATGTCCGCCTTCTATATTTTTGTGAACATTAATCGATCTAACCGATCTAACTAATTTCTGAACCGATTTTTAAGTTTCTTTTTTTATTATAACGAAAGTTCTCCTGAGGCAGTCCCCTTGCCACCATGTTTGGATCTGACGATGAAATTCCATGAACATTGCGAAAAATATTTAATTTAACGTCAGAATAATAACGATGATCAAACATTAAGCAAAATTGGCAAAATGTATGTGGGCTTTCTGCACAGTGCAGTGGTCATTGTCTGGGAATTAAGTAATGGTATGTTTTCAGGAACTTAAAGTTGAACGCGGACACACCAACACGCTGCAGGTCATTGGATACACTCACCACTACCAAACAATGTGATCAAGCGCTACCAACGCCGTTGCCTCTTCAGGATATAGTTACCACAGATGCTATTACGGACGGTGATAACAAAAAAGTGTGTTTTTTATTCCATTGCAAGAAAGATTTTGTATGTGACACACGTGTGTTAGATTTTTATGGTCATATTTAGGCTGGATTCAATTGTCCATGTAATCTTAGATAGGTACGTGAAATTAAAAAAACCAGAGCTTCTTTGAGGTGTTACAATAGTTCGCAAAATTAATTTTTCAAATATATACAGACATACCAACATACCTTCACGCATAGTCCATAGCGAAGGATAAGCTGCGCTCAGCTGAGCTGTGCTCGTGACTTTATTCGCGTGGAATTGAACAAAAAAGTTTTTTTTAAAAGTAGCCTAGGTTAATCTTTTTAGATCGGATACCTCCAACGTCCAAAAGTCTTGCCAACATCGGTCAATCTGTTTCATAGATTAGCTGAAACAGACAAACAAATAAAAATTATAAAAAAATTTTTTGATATTAATACTGTATTGGTACACATCCATATGCATGTAATATATTATTAGATACATAAAAAAGGTAAGGCAAATGTAATATATACTTAATTACCAACTTCAATTTGCAGGCAATGTGTCAAAGGCAAAGCACCTACACCCTCTCATCTACACCTGGAAGTGTAAAACAGCGCAACAAAACCTCCAGGTACGTTTATTTTGTAGATTTTCTTCACTTTTATGGGATAATCCTTATGGCTCCAGGCTGGAACTCCAGTTTTGAATATAGCTGCAGGAATAGAAAACAGTGTGCATGCGTGTGTGCTTTGTGTTTGTGTGTACGTGTGAAGAGTAGTAGTAAGTATGTAGTAGGCAGAGACCATGTCAATGTCTACGTCTTGTAAAACTAAACTACGTACCTACCTATAGTAAGTATTTTTTAAAAACAAAAATTGCTTATTCGTAAACGGGCTACGGAACCCAAAACGACCCTACGTTTTGGGTTCCGTAACCCGTGTACGAATAAGCAATTTTTCCGTGTACGAATTAGTAAAATGTTGATCGGTTTGTTTTTTCACTTTTCCTGCCAAAACTACTGAACTTATTTGTGTAGCAGTAGCTTAAGTCTAAGTCAGCATATAGAGTAACTTTTTTTTTTCCTTCCTTCCTTTCCTTCCCATCGCTAACTACGAAAACTTACTTCAACATATGTATGAAGTAGCGGGTAAGAGCTAATATTAAATATTTTTGCTTTTAGCCCAATCCAAGAATCAAAACATACTGTAATGGAGAATTTGGTGGCAGCAGAAAGAATGACCAACGAATTAAGAAATATTTTGAGTAACTGTATAAAAGACATGAAAGAAGAGGAAGGTAAAAACAACTCTTCACTCTCTTTGGATGTTTCAAAGATATCACTATTGAAGGTAGGTACGAGTATTTACATATTTTTGGTTTGATTTTGATAGTTTTTATCCGTGTTTTGAACAGTTTTGCCTGTAAATAACACCGCATCGTTTAGTTTAAAATTTTATTTTTTTGTTTGAAATTCGTAGGGTTACTCTTAACATCGATTCATGCAAAAGAATACTGGCCAATTTTTAACATTAAGTTAGTAGTAAACAAGAAATTATTTTATCGGATTCGTTGCATCAATTTGTAACTAAATTCTAGGTCTGGGTGTGTTTATTAAATATATTCAAGTATTTCTATGTATTAGCAAAAGACAATATAATTACAAATCTCTGGTATAAGCATTGTTGACTAGCACCCATAACACAACCACAAGTATATAATTTGTTTATTTTGGGGTTAGATTCAATATGTGCAATTTGTTATTTAAACCGACTTTTTTAACAATTCTAAATTTTATTTTTTTATATGTTTTTACACAATCACTTCGCCAATGGCGAATGGGATTTAACGAAAGCTTGGCCATGATTTTATAGTGATCCCATATTTTTATCAAGACCCAACACGTAGTTTACTTATTCTTTTAATTTGACGATGTTGTATTAAAATTGAAGTTGTTTTTCAAGAGAAAACTTCTTCAGCGGCTTTGCGCACTTTTTTGGAATTGGTAAAAACTTCTAATTTCGCGTCAGAATGTAAGACAGCGAACTGCGCATGCGTGAACGGTGGCGGCTCAGAACGCTTGCGCGAGATATAAAATAAAATGTAGACTCATTGCTGTTTTTGTATTGCTTACATATTTACGAACAGTTAAGGATTCGCAATGGACGAAGTACGAGTGAGTGTAAAACAATCGCATAAACTACTGCGATGCGGCCTCTTGCGTTGTTCTGCAGTATTAAAATAATGTAGGTACCTATTGTAAAGTGTAAACTGTTTCTTGCTTTTAAAGCTTTGCAGTTTGTAATAGATAAAATAAAAAAGATAAAATAGATATTAGTTTAATAAAACATCTTTTAATTTGTTTGCCACTTCTATGTACATCATAGTTTCTCAGTTAATAGAAATTACAGTACAACATTGTGAAGAAGTTTAGCTGTTTTCGAAAAAGTTGTAAGTTTAACAACAGAGAGAGAGTACTAATAGGTAGGTACTAATAGTACTAATAAGGTGTACAGTACATTTTACGGATCGTACGATTACAGTGCGAACCCAAAAATGTCCGATAAAGCACAAGACTATTGTATGCTAACACATACCTAAATGATAGTAGGTACTTTCATACTGGTAATTAAAGCAATTCGTGCAAAATTACCTATTCCCTAACCATTCCAAAATATCAAAAATGCACAACGTTAATATTCAAGTTTTCACTTCTGCCGGCACTTCCGGAGTGCAACCCGTCTTTTATTTGTGTTTTTACTGCGCATAAAATTACTTACGCTTGTACGATTTAATTGATTTAGGTTTAGGTAAAAAAATAACCAACCTATTATGCTCATCTCGTACATCATCTTATAAGGCAGAGTTCACACTGAGCGTTTTTTAAATAATTCCGCGCCATATCGCCTATAGTAGGGGAGCCCGCGATGCTAAATGTGTAGTAACTCCAGCGTCATGCTGACCCATTGCACTTTGTCGATTAAATAGTGGAGAGTAAAAAAGGTCATGTGAGGTTTTTATTTTTAGCGGTGCGTTAAGTGTCTAGAAGCTAAAATAACAATTACAGTCACTTGATCATAACCGAACTCATCAGATATTAATATTATATATGCCTAAAGTGTCTCCGATGACAGAAATATATCAATCAGAGAGATTGCGATAATGGACAATTAACACATATGACTTGGTTTTTGAAAGTTTCTGGACTTCCTTCTCCCGTACGTCTTGTTCAAATCATCAGGAAATTCAAACATGGACTTATTGGCATTCAATAAGCCTGCCGTACTTTGTTCTGACACGTTCAAGTATATTTTCAAGTCAAAAAAATTAGACACACAACCCTACATGCGCGCCTCTATATAGAGATTTGATACGTAATGGAGGTGTTTAACAATGGTTTAGGTTGTCCCCCATATCTTAATCTGACGCGCCTGAGTTACTCCAAAAATCCCCTCTTGGGCTCCCCTACTACTAAGCATGTTACAGAATTGATAGACAAAAACCGCGCGTTGAAAATTCTCAGTGCGGACTTGGCCTTATAAGATGTAAAAGCATAATAGGTTCGCTATTTTCTACCTAAACCCAAATCGATGAAATAGTACAAGTGTCGTAGTATGTTAATATATAATTTATGCACAGTAAAAATGCAAAGCCCTAAGTATTAAGTCTAAATATAATTAACATTCTAAGCTCTAATTATTCTAAGTATAATAAACAATGAGATAATCCTGACATCCCTGTAGTTCCAAAATGAATCTTATGGACAAGACAATATTTTGCTGTGTTTAAATGTGGGTCACGTAGTTCTATAATAATAATAATAATAATAATAATAAATACCCCTGGACAATTCACACAAATTGAATCTAACCCCAAAGTAAGCAAATTTTATGCTTGTGTTATGGGTGTTAGTCAACGATACTAATACATAGAAATACTTAAATAGATACCAGAATAAATTTAATAAACACCCAGAACCGAAAATGCAGACATCTAAATGTTCATCACACAAATGTCTGCCCCCGTCGGGAATCGAACCCGAGCCTCGCGGTTGGTCGAAGTAGTTAGGCGTGTACGCTAGCCACTCGACCAACGAGGCGGTCTATTATTCAAGATTTCGTTTTTGACTTTCTACAGGCAGGTGGATAGCTGAATACGGTGTGTATTTAAAGAGTTTACAAAACACTATCAAGGTGTATACAATTTATTGTCACAACCATTCAGATGCCCCGTTGTTAAGGCATTTACGTCCCCTTACTTTGGCCTATTATACTTTTAATGTTTTCTTTTTTAGGGTACTGATAATTCAAAACTTCAATTCTCCTCCAGTCCCAATCTGTCTGGAATGGGAATATCCCTCGAAGACAGAAGATTGAAACGAATAGAGAGTGCTTCAACATCAAATTTAACATCAAACAAATCAAACCCTAAAGAGAGTAAAATTTCCAAGTTCAGACGGATGTCTCCAAATCTTTTTAAAACGAAAACTAGTACAAGTGCAACGAAGTTAGATAATAGCAAAGCTTCGGATAAAAGCAGTAAACTTAATAGTAAGTCTAATTATTTCTATATGTGTAGGAAAATACCTACTTTGTAATTTGTTTACCTACTACCTACATACACACATTTTTTTTATGTGAAAGATCTTCACGCCCATATTTGGGAAGAGGTATGCAAAGGCACAACCAGGGCACGGGCCACGACTAACCGAAAACAAGTATCACAATGTATAGGTGGCAAGCCTATCGCCAACTTCGCATATAATATTTAATCCGACGCAATGTTATTTTTATTAGTAAATTGAATTTCTTATTTATTTTTTACTAGCTGTTACCCGCGGCTTCGCCCGCGTAGTCTACTAATTTGATATTTAGCTCTCCAACACTGCTCGTTGAAATTTTAAGATAAAATGTAGCCTATATCGCTATCCAAAGTTTCATCTGTTTTTTTGTAAATATTAAAATCAATTCAGCAATTTTGCCGTCAAAACTGAACATACACTTTCTCTTTTCTAATTTCACCTCAGATAAATAGTAGGAATACGTTATTGTGTTTACAGTTTTATCTGCACTTCGGCAAATCCTGTTAAATTAAACTGTATAGCAAGTTATGAAAACCTCTTACAGTTTTTTTTTTCAATTTTTAGAAGTCCGTCTTCGGAATTACTTCTTGAGATCTTGGGTTCTGTTTCCGGTCCGGGCAACAAAAAAAAAAAAATTTACTGTTTACTTTAAAGGGTTTTTTTTTTACTTTACGCAAAGAAGTTTACTGGTTTAAGCGTGAAAGCGCAACAGACAGACAGTCAGGGTACCTTCCCATTTATATTATGAGTAGGGGAGTAGGGATTTTTAACGTGGTTCATTGTTATGGACTTACGGTAAAAATTACTGT
>NJDD01004984.1:5648-28847 GCA_002245505.1 Calephelis nemesis | reverse complement strand
TATGCATTCCTTTCATTTTAATTGGCTTTTATTCTCAAAGCATAAATAAAGCGCGATCGGGCGGGTGTTTTAAAAATAGTAAGTGTAGAACTTACAAATTTATCAATTAAAACACATTGGGAACGATTTCTGAGGCAGCTATTGAACAAGTCAAAAACTACACCACGAATTCCAATTCGTTGCAGTTTATCTAAAGGGATAGGAATAGAAACAGTGTCAAAGGCTCTGGAAAGATCTAAAAAGATTTGGAAAGAAGAAAACATTGTATGGTTTTCATTTTTTTGTTTAAATTTATAGCGGCAGGGTCAATCGGTCTTAACACAGCATCCTCCGTAGATTTACGAGATCTAAAACCAAATTGATTCTGAGCAAGGATGCTTTTTGACTTTAGGTAGTCTATTAACATTTCATTAATAATATTTTTAAAAATGTTGAATAAATTGCTTAAAACCGAAATAGATCTATTATTATCGACATTGTTTCTGTCACCGTTCTTAAAGATAGGGTGAACTAAGGCCTTTTAGGCAAATAATTTAGAGAGGCAAATATTGAAAATATAATTATGTCATGGGATGAACATATGTCTAGATGTTTTTATTAAAGAAATTGGAATACCATCCCAGCCAACAGATGTTTTATTTTTAAGACCTGAAATGATAGCCTCAATCTCATCATCATCAGTATTTAATATGTAGAACCATAAAGGATTGTTCGACCTTTGAAGTATCAGAACGTGGGCAAGGAACACCAGGTTTTACTACTTTAGAGGCTAGAGTTTCACCAACACTGGCAAAGTGCTTATTAACAGTTGCTATTTAGCTTATTAACAGAAGAAGAAGGATCATTATTTAAGGAAAGCAGCTCTTTCAAATAAGAACTTTTATTGTTGGTCAAATAGGAAAATTTTTTTCATTAAGTTCCGTGTTTCCTTGGTATTTTTTTATATTTTTGAAATTCAGAACGTTCATATTCAAGCTTTACTTTCTACAAGTATGTTACATGACAGCAACGTACCTATAATGTCTATGGTGTATAAAGACCACGATTGTTTTACCATCAGGATAGTCTTAAGCTAAGAATACTTAAATTAAAATTCTAGCTCCAAGCTTTACGATGCGACGTCGCAACGCAGTGTTGTGGCCTGGCCGTAATATCTATAATTTAAACTTTCGCTTGACTGATATGCTAACGCTTACTATTCCACAGCACCAATCTAATTTCATTACCAACTCTTTCATAGTATGTGCTTCACGCAAGTGGAATGAACTACTAACCTAAATAAAAGAAACACACAATAAACATAAATTAAAATAAGTTTCATTAATTTTAAATTGCTATATTCAAAGCAATCACAGTAGAAATTATATATAATTTTAGTTTCTTAACTATTAAGTAATATGTTTAATGATAACAATTAATAATTTATTTATTAAGTATCTAGTACTTACAATTTTAGTTAACTGAAATAAATTATATTTATTTATGTATTTAATATGTTCAAAAAAGTATCTTCACGCCCATATCCCCGAAGAGGTAGGCAGAGGCACAACCAGGGTACCCACGACTAGCCGAAGATACTAAGTCCCACAATGTGATAGGTGGCAAGCCTATCGCCAACCGGGCACATATCCTATCCCGAGCAACATTTTTTTTATTAGAAATTTGGAAAAACTCAACTTTCTTTTGTTGCCCGACCCAGGATTCGAACCCAGGACCTCACGCAGTCAAGTCCAACAACTGAACCGCTAGACCACAGAGGTGATAATATGTTCAACTTTGGGTTATCTTTTAAACAGGCATGATATTAATTTAGTGTATACTTATACAGTTTTTAACGTTATAGTTTTAAGTATTTTAACGTAATGATGAAAAGTAAGTGCCTTCAAGCCCATATTCCCGAAGAGGTAGGCAGAGGCACAACCAGGGCTCCCACGACTAGCCAAAGACTAAATCCCACAATGTGATAGGTGGCAAGCCTATCGCCAACCGGGCACACATCCAATCCCGGGCAACATTTTTTTTACTACAAAATTGGAAAAAACATATTTTCTTTATATGACCCGACTTAATTTACCCGACTTAATCGACCCGTTAATCGAACCCGGGACTTCATGAAGTCAAGTCCAACACCTGGACCGCTAGATCACAGAGGCGATTTCTTTTTAATATTTTAACAGTTTAACTAACATAATGTTATAAAGTATTGAAATACTTATACAAACTCTAATAATATTAAACTTTACATTTTTTTGCCTTTTGAACAAAGTAATTTTATTTGGTGTACAGTAAAAACAAAGTTAAAAAACAAAAATGGTTGTATTAAAATGGACATGGGACATCTTTGGAATCATGACCTACATTTCTAAAAGAACAATCTTCATTAGTTAGATGTTGTTATTATTTGAATTGAGAATCTTTTCTTTTATTGCAGTGTAATTTAAGGTTTTATTTGTGATGATGCTGTAAAAGCTGGTAGGCTATAATTTATAATTATGGTAATTAATCAAAAGTAATACTTTAGTCATCACAAGCGATTCTTCATTTAAAATATTTGAATTGTTATTGGTAATCTACCTGTCCAAAATGTAAAGCAGAATTGTTTCTTTTTTTTTGTTTACCCCATGCTTAAATAGGTTTTGAGATTCCGTTCATCTGTGAAATATAAAGCCTAAAGCTTGATAAAGCAATTTTTTCGTTAAGTTACTTGTGCTTTCTCCAAAAGCTAAATAATAAATACCCTAAATTATGTTTGTGGTGTGTAAAATACATAAAAGATAAAATCTGTAGTAAGTGTTATGGCTCTAGTTAACATTTCTCCACAGGAAATACCCACATTTAGGAAATGATGGATAATTTAGGACGACAATATATTGCAGGGCTCGCGTGACCGTACTTTGTACTATCGTATGTGGTTACAGTCTAATTTATGGAGATTAATAGTAACCATATAACTACATCGTCATAAAAACTGTTTAGCATCGTTTTTGTTTTAAGTGAAAAAACAACAAATAAGCAAGTTATAGCTACGTCCATATCGACGTCATGAATCTGTCGGCCACTGAACCCACACATTTCTTCTTTTATAAATATGACTTTTAATCGTTTTTAACGACTTATGTAGCCAATGTCAAGTACGGGACCACCACACAGTAAATATTTTACTTTATCTGAATATATTGTGCTACCTAAAAGGAAAACCACACAATATAATGTCTGGTTGTAAAGTGTGTCTGTCAATGTAATGTGTGTCTGTCTTTACAAAAGACAGACACACATTTGCTACCCACACACTGGACAGGCCGAAACATGACACTGTCATTATGTCAGCAGGAATAAAATATTAGGAGATGGATACCAGTCTGAGAATGTTGTTAAACGACAATTAACTTTTCGTTGCAGTAAAAGTTACCTTAAGCACATATACACAAAATTTGGTCAAAATCCGTTCGGTACGTTTTGCTTGAACTTGAATTTGAATTACGACACCCAATCAGGAGTATGCCAGTGTCCGTTCAAAAGGCTGGCAGAATAAAAAATACAAGTTTTTGTTTTTATTTTCCACGAAATTCAAAACGTACATAATCATTATTACAAAACGCAAAGAAAACATTCAGCTGAGTTCCTTTGACCGGCTGCGCGGGATGGTGACGGTAGGACTCTTGTCTCGTGCTATGTACGCGACGTATCATGACAACCATCTACGTGTCAAATATGTAAATATAATACGATTATTAAATATTTACATGTAATAATATAAAATAAAATATGGAAATAATATTTCCAAAATATGGAAATAATATTTCCATATTTTATTTTATATTATAATAAATATATATATATAAGCTCAGTTTGTTCTCATCTTAACTTCCATGTATTAAAATTTTGTCGGATAAAAATGTTATCATAATTTTATTCATAATTTTTTCCCATGTTGGTCCAGGCTCCTTTGCAGAATAGCCCATCTATCTTCCTGCCAGGCAGCTCGGCAGCTCTGAAATTACTGGACGGAAAAATTCTTATTCCATTGGAAGCCAAAATTCATCATTATTTGTTTTGTTTAAAATTTTTATTGATTTAAAATTTCGATATTTGGACTGATTAGATTGAATAAATACGTATTAGACTGTCAAAATTAAAAAAAAGGTTGTTTTCTTAGTGCCACATTCTGCTCTATTTCTTATTTTGTACACACAAAATGTTGACCGCTTTGTTGGTTTAGTGGCTAGTGTTTACGCCTAACTAAACTGACTAACCACGAGGTTCGGGTTCGATTCAGGGGGCAGGCATTTGTGTGATGTCTGCGTTTCCGAGTCTGGATGTTTGTTAAATTTAATCTGGTATATAATATGTATGTATATATTAGTATCGTCAATTTGTGTAACTTGTCCAGGGATATTTTATTTATTTATTTATATGTTATACAAACAAAACAATGAAAAAAATTACACCGTCTATTAAGTATTTCTTTAAATGGTGTATTAATTAATGGTTTCAGTTTAAATAAGTTTAATTTATGTGCGTCGGATGGCAAATCCCTTGTGGCTTAAAAAATAAGTAAGTTTTATCAATAGCTGCCTTTAAAAAGGGACAAATAGAGAGATGGGTAACATATTTAAAAATTATAGATTACGTCCTCATAAGCAAACAAAGTTAAGACAATTTGGTATAGCTATTTTCAGATAATAATATAAAGCGTATTTCCGAACGGTAGGTGAACTATTTAGGTATAATTTATCTTGTGAGCACATGACTAAGCACTAAATTACGTGAGACGGAAAAAGGTTAGCACAAAATTCGTTAACTGTATGATAACTTATGGCCATTTCGGCGCGGACGGTACTTTAGGTAACTACAGTCGTTTTTCGATGTTATAGTATATACATACAAGTAATAACAATAAATTTAAAAATATAATAACCATAACAAAAAACTATTGATTAATTAGTTTAAAAGTAACCATGTGACACACAAGCGCATACACATACAAACACAAACACACACACACACACAAACTGACACTGAAACTTATATAGTAGTGCCATTAAACAAGAAAGTAACCAAATAACTACTTTATTGATAATAATAGAGCAGGCAATATCTAAAGAAAATGTTGGGTATTTCAATAGGATACTGCTCATTAAAGAGGGTTGGTGTCATGAAAGAAAAAGAAATGCCACGGACATACAGGGTATTGGCAAAACAACTGGTACAGCACCTTGGAGGGCTAGGCATTATAATATGGAAAACCACATGTAAGTATTTTGTTGAGTTTATTGATTTTAAGAGAGCTGGGATGACTACAACAGGCATATTGTTAATTCACAATGGTTTAAACTCACATCAGATCTAGTGATCTTTAGGAATGTTTGCCGTGATGAAATTCCTAGTCCGTTACAAAACAAAAAGTATGAATCTAATCTAAAGATTAGGTAAAAAATTGAAAATCGTATAATCCGATGAAAAAAATGCCAGTTGCACCTGAATAGATATCTTCTATTTATAAATTTTGCCACCAGGGAATTTAGGACGGGTTGTGTGAAAGAACAAAGTATACAAACAAATGGAAAGAGCGGCAGTAAACTGGGAATACACATCCCGTACATCCAGAACACAGTAAGACGTAAACCGCCCGATGGATATTATACTTAACGACCTGGAGGATACGAATGAGATTTGATTGGGTTAGTCTCGACGTCTTTCGTATGATAAACATTCACACGTTAAACTTGTTTTCGGTCTTTTGAGAAATAAATTGATGAACTCATATGAATGTGTGTGGGTTATAATTCATTTAACGCCAAGAAATTAGTCAAATCTTATATCAAAGACTATTCTTTTGAAACTTTCTGTATAACTAATAACTATTGACCCGGGGATCAAACCCGTGACCTCAAGAAGTCTAGTCCGATGCTGGACGGCTAGACCACGGAGACGACCAGCTCATCAGAGGTGAGCAATAGTTACAAGAGTTATTATCAACAACTATACTGGTGGTAGAATGCTGAGCAGCAACTCGTCCTGGTGGGAATACAACGGCTTCACATCTTCCTGCCGTCATAATGACAATGTTGTTTTGCAGTCCAGGTAGGGTACCAAGTAGTGTAATACGGGTGTGTACTTGTGCGAGTCTGTTGGTTTCATTGCACGATTCACTGTACTGTGGTGGTAGGGGCCACAGAGCAGCGTCGCATCTGTCTAAAGCCCGGTGAAGTTGTAAAAACCGCGAGGTTGACAACATAGTAGTCATTCAAAAAAAATAAAAAAGCATCTGTCACATCTATGGTGTCTATAGAGCGCGGTTTGTTTTACTATCAGAAAGGGATATTGCGTTCAAATTAGTGCCATAACTGTGCGATATAATAGCACTTTTTCTTGGGCTTCCCTAGCAGGATATTGTATGTCCTGCTAGGGATGTTTTTTTAATTAAATTACTCAAATGTTTTAAATGGTTACTCTGCTATTTGGGTCTGAGCCGAAACGAACAAAAACAGGATTATTTAAATAAGTGGTGCAGTTCTCGAGTTGTATGTGTTGTAGCTAACCCGGGCTTGTTTCATACATACATGCGTATAGAAAAAAAATTTTTGAAATTACTCGAGTCTCATTAAATTATCTTAAAATAAAGAAAGTAACCAAAAATATTTTACTTTATAGGTATTTTCTACAGATATTCAAATTATTTCGTTAACATATCGAAATATTAAATCTGCGAGGGAACAAAAAACGAGGAATTGTAAAATTATATATCTAACGAGCCGTTATTATACATTGTGGTAGGTATTTACAACCACAAGGCTCTATATAATGTCAAAGGTAATCGAATCTTAGACATCTATTTCTATAACGTGCATTAATGGGTTTGTAGGTCGAGCCGGGGCGTGGTGTTGCATTCCAGATCTATGTGCTCTGACCTTATCCAGGGACGGAAATAGTTCATTACATTCTGGTAACCTTTGCTCTTGTTTATCCTTCTTAATGATGTTTTATGACTCCAAAAATCAGGCTATCAATAAGACTGCTATTTTGTATAAACTATTAAAAAATAATGAAAAAACAATTCCTCAGACAGTAGCGAAAAGATTTTGATGGTTCTTTTTTTCGAAAAGAAGGTTATGACCCTACAGTGATCCAACGTTCGTATGCAGTGTGTAACTAGCGGCACATGTGTTAGATTATGTAATAATTCGCATCGACAGTCATTCCGCATTGGAACATACCTACGCTGCAACAGACCCATCTGAAACTGTAAAAGATATTTATTGTTGGATGAAGTCTCAGTACAGATGCTTCTCACAATTGTTAGAAACATGAATTGTCTATTGCTCTGGAAGTGGCAACACCAATGTCATTTCGAGTTGATACTTACGTGTCGGATCGTGGAGCAGGAAGGGCCTTACAGATCAAGTACTATATAGGACTAAGGGCGTAACATTTGTGTAATGTGTAAGCCAGTGTCTAATTAAGTAAATCTAAAATATTGAGTTGTGATAATGTGAGTTAAATATATGTTTTAGATCATAGATATGTTTCATTTTCTGAGTATTTAACACAATATTCGTCTAGAATCAATTCTCAATTGATTTTAGATATTCAATGAAAACTCTCAAATTTGAACTTCCCATAATGGAGGTATAAAAACCGTAACTTTTCTTACATAAACTGACAGGACGTTTGTTGAAGTTTTTAAGTAGTTTACGTATTGATATACATGTAGTAAAAATATCACCACCCAATAATGTCATTTTCAATACGCAACAAGCATTTGAACAGTGCTTTTCTTGAAAAACAAACAGAGTTTCCAAGTAATTTAGAGGTCTGCTAAAGTGTGCTCTCCAGTTGAGAGAGTAGTTTATTCAAATAGACCCTAAAACAACCATATAAAATACATATCTATTTATAAGCATGTAAGGTCGTAGAAGAGATATATTTGTTCCCTATACAATACTGCCGATAAAATATTGGGATAATCGGAATCCTTTGAATTCTAAAATGCGTCTACCCTACCCTCCAGACCGGAACATGCCGCTGTGGTCATGGCGGCAGAAACACAAATTAAAGTTGTGTATGGCTGCGCGGGCAACTTGGTGCAAGACACGTTTGAGGTTAGGTCATGAGTAATTAAACCAATTCTCGCCGCTCACTAGCCGCCAGCCACTCCAGCCCCAGCGCAGTTGGTTTATCTAAATAAAGGATCCGAACCAGCACAGGAAGAAAATAAATGTCACTTGACAAATTAGACAATTTTTGAACTAAAACTAAGCATTAGTTTTAAGTAAACTAAACAACTATCAAATCAAGCTGTTACGTAATATATTTACCTATATTTTAATATTTTATGTGAAAAAATGTTTAATCAACACAATCTGTTCATCATCACCATCACCATCATTCATCCTGATTTGTTTTCAGAGTTTTCTATCGGGTATAGTACTAAAACATTCAGAAACAATCGCGAACATAAACTAAATAAAAGTTGATCGACTTTAAAATCAAGTTCCAATATTGTTTGAAGAAGATTTGAGTCTATCACAGATTTAAAAGTTTACGAAATGTATAGTTGAGCCAATAATTTAGTAAAATATTATTAGAACCTTGTGAAGTGAAAAAATATGGTTTTTGATAAAAGTTATTAAAATATTTACTCCATGTACTTGTTATGGTTGTGTTCAATTTAGTAAACTTATTTACGCATTAGGTTTAGGCAATATTCTCGCCTTATGTTCGCTACGCACCGTCAACATGTTTTATGCCTGTAACCGACGTGTTTTTTTTTAATCAGAAAATTCCTCAGCACTTTGACTATGAATACAAAAACAAAATAGTGCTAGTTATATATCATAAACAAAGGCTAAAATTAGTAAAATATTTTTTATGTATAAACATTTTAAAGAGTGTAAATAAACTTTTGTGTGTAAATAATTATTTACAAGTAAAATTGTGATGTTATGAATATTTAAAATTCAATTAATACAATGAATTATGTTTACAGAGTTTAACTATTTAATATGCATTATTAAATAACAAAAAAGCGGCTAAGTTGGACTTGCCCCTTGAAGGGTTCCGTAGCAGCAAGTAACATAATATGAAATTTCTTGTAGTTCGTAAGTAGTGGTTTCGGTTCTCTTTCAAACCAAAAAAACACACATATATATATATTTGAGTTTTATCATTCGCCTGTTTTAGAAGTTACAGGATTTTACCACTTTGCAAGTGTCTTTAATTACACAAAACTATTCAGTTCAGAAAAAATATATTATTTAGTTTTTGTTTAATTTATGTTGAATGTGAACCGTATTAAGATTTTCATAAAAATAGAAAAAAAAGATAAAATTTTGGGATACCCCATGAAATTGAAACTCATTTTTTTCATAGAACCCATACGTGTGAAGTATCTATAGACAGGTCCTCATAAATGATATTGAACTTTCTAATATTAAAGCAGGCGTTGAATAGTTTTTATGGATGTCTGAAAATAAAAAGTCTAATGAAACCGCTTTTTTATTTCAAGATCATTGTAAATAATATGGATACAATATTTATAGCGTATTACTTTATTTTGAAGTTCAATTTTATTTACAATATTTATTTAGCGACAAAGTGATGTAATATGGAAGGTATTACTCGTATAGAAAATCTAAAAACTGAATCATATAGATGTCACGTTTAAAAAAAATTAAAAAATTGTACTAAATTATGTAACAAACTGTATCTTATAAAAGTAGGGGTAACAGGAGTGTAAAATATACGATCGTGTATAAACGCCGTAGACTATTCGTATAAACTCTATATTAACACGTGCCTCGTAAATTAACATTCGCCGCTGGGTTACTGGGTTATTTGATCTTCTGCTACAATATGACTAATGCTAACATACTTTGATTACACCAAAAACTTTTTAGATAACACACAAGTTAACAACTTGTTAGTGGCGAATTATGAGAAGTATTGTAAGTTCTTCGTAGCAGATAGAAGTAGTTATATAGACTGTCGTCGACCCCGTATTGGTCTCAAATCCTCCTTCCTTCAAATCCTTGAATAATGTAAGTCATCAGTCGACATAACAAGCCGCTCGTAAGAACATAGGCATATTTATCGACAGCATAATGATTTTGACAATATCTTCTTGTTTTGCAAGGATTTGTTTGAAACTGACACTACCGTCTTACAGATTTCTGTCGCTTTAGTATAAGAGATTGTTGTGTAATATATTACACATTATAGAATAGAATAGAAAATATTTTATTTCTCTTGCACCTTACATGAGGCGGTTGTGACGAGTCTATACAATACTAAAATCTTCTACCGGATCGGAATGCGGTCACATACTGGAGAAGATCTGGAAATTCCATAGAAACATTATCTTTTTTTTATTAATTAACATATGTGTATAATAACAGACATGTAGTCCCTTACGGTTTTGATCTCAAGATCCTCACACACGTTTCTGGCTTCCTCCGAATTCATTTCCCTTTTTATACAAACACGCCGATTTCGGAGACTCTTTACACCACCCTTGGATATTACCTATAATATATAGCAATGACGGCGCTTGTATGCGCGACATGCTTGAGTAAATCTGGTGTTGACAAAATGACCCCATGAATTAACATGTGTAACACAAAAAATCTAATACGTTAAGCTGATAAGGAACAATTAGTGTTCTTGCTTATACGCATACTCACAATAGTAAACAGGTCAGCGATCTAGTACGAAATAGGTACCTAGCAAAATATGTACCTGATAATACAGTGTCAAAGGGTATAAATAACTACAAGAAGTAAATAAACATTTTTTTGAACTTTTACGTTTTGAAATTTCATCACATGACCAACAGAAAATAGGATTCATTTTATATTTTAGAAAATAGATGATTAATTTAAAACTCCATAACAATTCGCCGCATGTTCCAATCAAAACTATTAAATTAATTAATTAATAACCTAGCGAATTAATCGTGGAAAATTAACCTAGGTCTAGGTACTTTGTTTTCTATATGTTCAAATGTAAGTCTCTTTGTTAACAATCACCTTCCATAATTGTGGCCAGTGGTTGCAGCTCAGATGGGGTAGAGCCCAAAAGTGCATCATCTGCATAAAGTAGGCATATCACCACTTGTTCACCCTTACGCAACCCCCCACATTCATAGAACTTCACTTCTGAAGACATTTGTCCAGATACAAGTTAAACAAGCGTGCTGTCAACACACAACCCTGCTTGACGCTGTTACCATTGACGCATGTTAACATTGACAACAAACCAAGGCCTTGTATTAAATCGAATCTTGTAATAAAATATATAAAAATAAACATCTGAGTATTAAAATATGCATAAATAACTGAACATTTATTTTTTATAATTATTTAGAATGTTTGTACACCATAATGAGGTAGAATATATTGCAATGGTTGAATATTTTTGTAACACCTTTTTAACACATGTATTTCACAATGTATTAATGTATTATTTAATTTATTCGTTTTCAAAGTTTAGATATAAATACCTTAAACCTTGGCGATAAATTTTCCACTTGCCACATAACTGCAACCTCAAGTTGGCAATACAACATAACCAGATATTGAACGCGATAACATCTGTCTGTTTATCTGTTTTTTAATTTTGTGCAGCATCAAGCGTTCACGGTTATGTCACCAATCATGCGCAAAATTCGCATTTTACACGACACGGATAAACAATCTACAAAGACGATAGATACACCCAAATCCGGAACAAAATCAATACAGATCACAAATAATATTAATCATAATAAATTCCCATTTCTGTCAAAAATCAAACCTGAGCCTCGTGGCTGTCCGTCCTATTTTGTAGCCTACAAATTTAATTTAAATCTTAAATATTCAACAAACCTTAACAATCAAAATTTTAATAGACCTTTGTTTACCTGTATCCTTCATTTGTAAGAGCTCTATTTTAATTCTTAAAAAATAAGATACATTTTTTGTTTCAACTTCACGAATTTTACAAACCAATAACCTGAGTAAAAAAGCTGTGTCCCTCGAGGTAGACCGCGACATTGGCAGCGCTGATACAATAGCCCCGCGAGACATCCTGAACAAATTCAAGAAAGTAGATATCATTTTCTATTTCAGCATACACTGTTTACGGATATTTTCATAATATATATTTATTTAGAAAGTTCTAGTTCTATGCCTTCATAAAAGCAATTCGTTTCCAATTGTATGCGGCAATTTCAATACAAATTTACTTGAAATTACAAGCTCCGCAACAAGATTTATTGCTTTATCCAACTAATTTAATTTTATAGAACTATATAATGAACCAACACATATAGCAGACACTGTAGCTACCTGTATTTAAACTTTTTGTAATAATTTTCTCGAAGAGAAAAATGCTGTTTTTACGAAACTCAAGCCTATAGACCTAACAGAATCGATCGCCCGTGTTGCCCTAGAGAGCGACAAAATTGATGATTGAATATTAAAATCTTAGTAGTATGTGCCATGCATGGGAAACAAGTACAAAACTCAAAATCCATTCATAGTTTCTCGTTTAGCTGCGTGAAAACCGCGTCTTTATAGATATAAGGTGTTTAGGCAGGAGCCCACTTGATGCTAGAAGATCCATCTATTCATCCGATCTTTTAACGTTATTGCATTCTTCAATTTCGATATTTATAGCATCGAGTAACAAACTGTTGGGTAAATGTTTTACGTTAACTGATGGGGAATCTAATGAATTCTTAATATTATTAGATGGAAGTGATAGCGACCAATGAACACAAACTAACGAGTAATTAGCTCCTATTTGAACCACTTAGAGTACAAATCATTTAGTAATTGTTCAGATACAATGACGTCTCTTATGTCTTGTTGGATGTTAACTACTATTCCGCAGATTTAAATGTCTATTGGTGCAGTGATAGTTATTTTTTTCCATATCCGGTATCAGGTAAGTTTGTAGCCAACACTCCGTCAAAATTATGACTTCATACTGTATTGTTTTGCGTGCTTGAAGAACTTCAAAGTCATCAAAATTTTTATTCAGACTTCCAATATTTTGGGCTATAAATTTAAGTCATCTATTTAATTCAGACCACAAAATTTCAGTTAGTTGCAACCACAGTAACTATTTTCATATATTTTTTACCAATGATACAAAATTAGAAATGTTGTTAATAAACCTGTTCGATGAAAATTTACTTCAAAGGTAGTGGCAAAAAATTCGACTGTTTCTAATATTATAAGTATTTCAATCAATAAAATAAATCACAATAAAATTCCGCCATTATGAAAAAAGATAACGTAAAAAATGGAAAATAACTTTGTAGTGCAGGATGTGTCTTATATATGGTGATATAACGGGAAAAACATACAATCTGGTGACGGTAGCCCTGAACGAAAAGAAATATACCCAAATACAAATTGTGCCAAATAAAAGTGGGACACGTAATTTATAGGTTTTAACAGACCGTAGCTTTACGACAGTACAAATCAGCACTCGTTAATTATGCTTTATAAGTATCTTTCATCGGACATTTTCCCTGATCATTAAAATATGCTTAAATTCTAATTCACCTGTTGTACTTGCGAACTGACTTAAATAAAGATTGAATAATGATATTGCCTAATTTACAGTTCCTGTTCGTGTAAAGCCCTTGTCTAACTGTTTTTTATGAGTCGAACTTTATTTTCTTGTGACAGCAAACAAGACTTTTTTCAAGTCGGTCAAAAACTGGTTCTTGCGCGATATACTTTCAGCAAAATATGCTTGACGCTAGACAAGTGAGTTACCGGACCTAATAGACGAAAATATTTATTTTGCAAATGTCTATCAAAAGGGGCAAATGTACACTATTTGGATGTATAAATGCTATGAACACCACTTGATCCTTGTTAATGACGCTTTGTGTTTTACCAATTGTAAAGCTAGATGGCTCTGGTCAAAATTGAATCGCACCGTTATTAGGATTTTCAAATATGTATTAGCCGTTTACTAGTGCCATGTATGTTATTAGCCCAACATTCAGGGTTAAGCACGAACTAGTATATAGTTACTAGTCAATAAAGGCCAGAACACACCATTGGTTTTTCATTAGTATCTTAGGAGTTTTCACATCATGGGCATGGTAAGGTTCCGAGGTCAACCGACTTGGTCCTAGCATAGTTCTAACTTCAAAGTAGAACAAAAGCTGTTCATCCGAGTTCAAACAATCCTCGTGAATAAAAAGATCAGGCAACAAAAGGGGCCGCACCCGCAACGTGCAACGTTTTGTAGTAAGTACCTATATGTAGCCAAGTTCTGTAAAATGACTTTAAACCTTAATTAACTATTAAGCCGAATACACTAAATGCCACAATGTGATACGTGGCAAACATATACAATTAAAACTGAGTTGTCTCACTTTTGAATCCAAACCAGATACCTGATACAGGATACGCGAAATCCGGATCAGTGAATCAGAGAGGTGATCTCATATGACTTATAGTTTGTTGATTGATGACCATATAAATCCGACTATTAATTAGATAATCACTTACCGTCGGTAGGAGACACCTGTAACAATCAATTATATTGTTATTATTACTTTTCTAAATGAGTCTTATAAAAATCTAAAAGGACTGCAGTTTTATCCACAATGAACTGTCTTGGCGAACTTCGTTCTACCTGCTCCATTTGTGTGGGAAAATTTAAACGATGTTTTTTCGTGTTCCTTATAGTTTTTTTCATATTAATTATCTCTTCTTCTATACCTTCTCCAGACTTCCAAAATTAAATAATTCAAATCCAAAATTAATTAAACCAATCCCGTCGTTCAGAAGTTATGCGCTTACTAATATTCATATTTCGGTCATTCGTTTCTATATGGGAGTACTGAGTTCGTTTTAACCAACATTTTATACTAAAACACTTTCCTACTGTCTATTATTACTAACAAACATTGGCTAAAGTACTCCATGGTCAATATTCAATGAAAAGGCAATTACCAATCGGCTTGTTTCCTTGGCGCTGCGTAGAAAATTTCTAATGTTAATCTCTAAATGTTTTCTACCGCATCTGTCATGGGGAATGTTCTGAGGAGTTGTTTGGTTTAATTCCAGCCGCTGATTTCCACCTTCGGACTTTGCGACAGAGTTTAAAGTATCATGCCCATTATCTTGATGCGTGGCGATCTACAACTGTGCGATTCCGAAGGTATTTTTTACCTCGCACAACACCTTTGTGGAATCAGTTACCGAAGGCGGTAATCCCAAATAATTATGACTTAGGGACCTTTAAGAAAAGAGCTTACTCGTTCTTTAAAGGTTGGTTGATAACCAAATATAATGAAAGTTATAGTTGCCGAGAAGTTTGTTTCGTCGTTTCTTCTCCTGTCTGGCTAGGTTTGGAAACGGTGGTAGTTTATGGTAGACAGGGTTACATTTAGCTTTAGTTTTAAATTAATGTTTTGGTAATAAATAATTAAACCAGTTACAAATATAAATATTTGCCTTAAAAGTTAAAGTATATGTAATTAAGTAATATTTTTTTATAAATATTAAAATATTTGCATACCAAAATATGGAAAAACGAATTAATTACATTTTATTATTAGGGTATTTATTGAAGTAACTATAGTACCACAGTAGTCGGCGAAGATTATAATGAACAAAATGTAAGTAGTAAAATAAAAATTTGTTATTTTTATTTAAAAAAAATAACAAAAAGAAAGGCAAACGAAAATAATCGACATAAATATTGTAAAATAAGAAGGACGTGTAAATGAAAAAAATAGTAAGGCGCAAGTGATAAGCTCTATGTACATGTGAGCAGTAATTAAATCCAGAATTCAGACGTAGCGTAACAGAAAATGTGTTCTTGAAGCTTGAGATTGATTGAGATTCAAAAGAAAAATGTAGTTACGACCACCAGCAAATGGTTTATAACTTTAATAATTTATAACCTTTAATTATTTTTATCTACATTTAAATATTTAAAAAGCGTAAAAAAACTACTACATCCAAAAAAGAGTTACCAAAGCGTAGCTTGTTAATGATTTTGGAGTCAGAATTTTTGCTGTTTCAATTCCCTTAAATTATTTGAGGTTGTATATATGTGTAAGACAAAAAAAATATTAGTATAACTCAATACATATGACATAATAAATTACAAACAAAAATCTAATTATACTGCTTTTATGAAATTGAAAATCAAACAAGCGGACGGGTTTTTAATGTACATACTTCAGGCTAGGGTACTGAAGTTTGAATCTACGAAATATTTTACCAGGTATTCGTCACAGTTCTAATAACAAAAGAAGAAGCGTTTTACGAGTTGCTTGATAGAACATCGTTAGCAATTATAGTCCTGGGGCAAATATTGAAAAGCTTAACAGTTAAGCAGTTAACTATTTTTAAAATAATGTACAGCAGGTATAGTTCTTAACAGTTTCAATTAGGTACCTAATGTTTGAAACATTAACAACAACAATAACAAATAAGAATGACAACCCTATATTAAAATAATACATTCCCTTTTTATTAAATTAAATTGTGGTTCCGGTGGTTATTTTAAATGAATTAAATAAAACTCAATAAAACTTTTTCAATACCAAACAAGAGGTCATCCTACCATAAGTTTTCCTGAAAGAGAGATTGCTATTTTCGCAGTGAAATTACCTCTTTATTTATTTTAAGTATTTTTTTTATTTTTATCTATATCTTTGTATTTAATGTAAAAAAAGTTAATTTTACACTAAATACAATAAGAGAGTTTGCTGTACCGTTTGTTAACATAAAAAACAGAAGCAAAGACATACGTGATAACATTGGAACCTTATAAAATACTATTTTAGTATTGGGTCAGTACAAAAATACGACCTTACTACATACATGATAACATCATGATTTGACGTAAACAGAAGCTCTGACAGTAACACGGTCTCGTAAATTGATAAGTATTTTACATAGTCATATTTTTAGAAGTGTAACGCAATTACATAGCTACCTGATTTGATTCATAGTCGGTTTGTTGGTTTATTGTTTTTCACATTTTTGTAACAATTTGATACTATCCGCAGGGTTAGGATAGGATAGGAATTTTGTAGGTGCGTCGTTGCCCTGTGGGCAGGGTGTTATGCCAATTCTGGTGATCCGGTGGCGGATCCGGTAAAGCAAAAAATACGCGAACTGGCATATTAACTTACATAATCCAAAAAAATATGAGGAACATTATAGACACGCGACGAAACATTCTTATGCTTAAAAAATATCATGCATCAGTAAAAGAAAAAAATATAAATCGATTCTTAAGTGATGAAAATTTAACGAAAGCAGCAGACAAAAATATAGATTCCGATACCGATTCTGATTTCATATCATTATTGCCAATAGAAAAAAAAAACATTACATTAAAGGAACTGGAAAATCAAATCCTGCAAGGAAAAAAAGGGTGTAGGGGAAAAGTTAAAGCTAAAAAAGAAACAGATTATGAGAAAATGCTTAAAAAGGAAATGACTGCATATGAAGTAGAAGGAGTAAAAAACACTTATCACTGATCTAAAGTTACTTAATGGCGATAAGGCCAACCAGTATTGAGGCAGAAAGGGCCTTTTCTGTTGCAGGTTATATTTGTAGTGCTCTCAGAAACAGATTAGAAGACATCGTTTTTTCAGGTACAGAAATAATGTTCACTTGCATTTTGCTTTGCAAAAAATAAATGCTGTGTTTTATTGTTTCTTAGGATTATAAACTGAAGTTGATTTTATAAGTACACATTTAAAAGACTGTTTTTTTAACTTTAGTCTGTGTTGAAAGAGTTTAATTGTGTAATAAGTTGCTTTATTATTTAGAATAGTTTCATAATTTAATTTAGTACAAATAGTACCAAAAATTACAACTAAAAACAAAAAATATAATTGAAAGTGATTTTATTTTCCATTAATACGTGTTTAATTTTTATTTTTATATACTATTATCAGAACTGAAAATTACTAAGTACTAGGCCCTAAGCAACTTCAAAATCCGGCCGGATCCGTCCGAATCCAGTCGGATTATCGTCAATCCGGTGAAATCCGGCCGGTTTGAAAATAATACCGGATTGCAATCCCTACACGGTAAACACTGAACCACTATCCTAAGTGCACAAGGGTGTCGGCTAGATACCTAGAGCCTCGGAAAACGAACATGATGAACAAAGTAGTTATGGGTGCAGTAAAAAGTAAGGTGGTGGTCCCAATGCGGGTGGGCTCCTGCCCAGCAATTTACACGTCCCGACGTAAACAAAAACATTATTTCGATTTACATAATATTATAGATTAAGCATTCATTTGGCCACAAACATTTTTGTAATCTTCCATAAAAGACTGTAGCTATCGATTCATCTGTCTAACTCGCTAATTCTTTCGGAAGCTGGATAAACAGAGGGTTTGGTAGCTATTATAGCCCAAGATCAGAGACAAACAAACGTAATGAAACTTGTTTATTAAACCAACAGACTTTAAAGAATTAATAAAGTAACTAAGTTTAGCTGATATTTTCAGATTTACAAATGAGGAACAGCGTAAACCTTAATGTAATGTCACTAATTAACATGAGCGAGCACAATATATAAATCAAATACAAGCTTTCAAAACTGACAAGGTCTCACAGTCAGTTTGTGTAATTAAAACTTTATGAAAATATGCATGAATATTATGTGAGAAAAAAATTAATTACTTAACGCGGGCAGTTTGGCCCATGTCCAGCAGTGGACGTCTTCCGGCTGATGATGATGATGATGATTCGTTTGGGAATACCACCTTCGGTAACTGATTCCACAAAGGTGTTGTGAGGGGTAAGAAATGTTTTCGAAATCGCAAAGTTATAGATCGCCACGCATCAAGATGATCAGCATGATTCTTTAAACTCTGACGCGACGCCGAATGTGAAAATCAGCGGCTGGAATCAAACAATATGAAATTTCGGACAAGATTGTTAACTTTAGATACAAGTTGGTACCGGCTCTCGACGACATGTTTCCGAGAAATATTAGTCAGGCCGAAGTATAAGGCTTCTTCAGTAGTGTCGTCTGCATAGCAATAAGTGTTACTAATTTGCTACATGTCATTGGTTTGCAGAAGAAACAGTGTAGAAGAAATTACTTAGCCAAACGAACACGACAAAAACCGTATTGTCAATCATTTAGCAGTCAGTACTTCTCTACGTACCTTAAGAGCCGGCAGTTTGTTATAGAACCCATAACTTTGGAAAGCAAGGAAGTTATACCTATTGGTCAGTAATTGAACGGATCCGAGCGGTCACCTGTACAGGAATAGGGCGTGCTAAAGCGGTCTTCCATGAACTCATGTACAAACGGTATAATGCCTGATAAATAGGAGAGCTGGAAGAGTCGCGTTAAAACCGGTGCCAGCTCGGGTGCACACACTTTAAGAATAATCGAAGAAATACCACCGGGCCCACTCGACTTGTTGACGTCCAATAAAATAAGTGTTCTACGCACTGAACTCTGCAAAAACTTTATTACTGGCATAGACACTTCACACCGCGGGATGGTCGGTGGCGTGTTTCCATGGTCACAGTCGAGTTAGAAGCAAAAAGGGAGGGAGCCTAGGAGTTCGGCTTTCTCTTTCGCGTCATGGGCCAGCGAGATATCACTCCGGTGTAAAGATGGCAATGATGGTTTATCGAAATTTCCTTGGACAGTCTTGGCGAGACACCAGAACGCTCTTGTTCCCAAAGGTAAGTGGGTCAATTTCTCGTTAATTTTGCCAACGTGCTCAGACAGAAATTGACGAGACGTTAACGACGACAAAGACGACGACGAATTGACGAGAAATGACAAGAATTGAAAGTCTGAGACTTTGCCTTGGCAATAGCTCTTTTAAAAGACCCGGAAGCAGAGTTATACTCCTTTTTAAGTAAGCTGATATTTTCATCACAAGACTTCGCTGTCGCGGCCCAGGCCTGGAAGCATTTCCGCTTATGGCTAAGTACCGTTATAAGAGCTAGCAGTTTGTTATGGATCCCACAACTTTGGAGGAAAAAGGAAGTTATGGCTATGGGCCGATAATTGGACGGATCCGAGTGGTAAAATACCTCTAAGTGAAATAAACGTTTTTCTTTCTTTCTTAACAAACATTAATGTTTTTGGTGTATCAATATTATTTTTATAGGCGGTTCTTGGGCCACGTATGCAAGTCTACCCGTTTCTTCAGCGTCGATCTTTTATCTGTTATTCATTCTACATGACCGAATCAACGTTTCTTCTTCATTTAAGTTGGTAAAAAGCACACTGGTGATCAACAAGGACACATTCCTTAGATAATGGAAGTTTACATTTATTTACTTGGATAAGAGCTCTTCGACCACAGACGTTACGCGCCCTACCAAATGTTAAACTCTATCTTTCATATCCATAGAATTATATCCTTTTAAAAAAAAACATAAAAATAGTTGAATTGAAAACCTTCTCTTTTTGGAAGTCAATTGTAAAGTTTCAGTAAAATGATACCATATATCTTGTATACCATGTATATGTGTTTAAAATAAAAATCATTTGTGCACGAAAAAAAAATGAGGATTAATACAAACACAGTTGAACTCGACTGCGCAAATACGTTATAGGCGTTAAGAATACGCTTCCAAGACTAACAAGGTCTCGTACGTACTTTAAACAAGTGCCCTCTTACCGCGGAGGGTTCGTAGAGCAGAATTAACCGGATCACATGGTGAATACTTCGACAAATATAAACCGTACAACGGGTAAGGAGCTTTTTAACACCTTGAAATATAAAAAATATGCTTTACTAGACATAAATTATAAAACAATTTGTCGCATCTGGATCATATTTATTTCAGAACAACTTTCGAGAAGAAAGTTATCAAGATCCGCTTGTCGAGTAAACTTGTTACAAATAAATAAACTAAAGAAAAGAAAGAAAGAAGAAGAAGAGAATAAATTAATAAAAAATCCTGAAAAAAATATGTATCAAAGTGATATGGCTGTTAATCAAAGAAGAAATACTTCAAAAGATGCGAGTATAAAATTAAGGAACACTCAGACCCGTAAATTGCAGACATCTAATGTTCGTCGCATACATACTATCTGAATTCGAACCCGAGTGTCGCATTTGGTCGTTTGGAGTTAGGCGTTTACGCCAACCCTTCCGTACCTCTATAGCAGACTTGAAAAGAATTGGTTCTGGAATGGAATTTCACCAAGCATCGACGATAAAAAGTGTAGAAACTACTATTGGAGAAGTATGAAATAAGCCGAAACACAATAGGATAATAATAGAAATTTTAGAAGTTTATACGGCTATTTTCCGGCCCCAGCATTAGATCAGCTTCATGTCATAATAATTTATAACATCCAAATTGATATTTGCTTGTAAATTTTCAGCTCAACCGGTAACTTGCGAATCAAATTTGGGCCGTACGATTCCATCACAAACATTGGGGCAGGTGAAACTATATAATGGCTTGTACAATAGAATTCTTGTAATGTTTAATAGATACATTAGACAATGTACCTATACGACAGTAGACATCATCACTTTAATTAAATATTCGAGTTAAATTAGCCATTTTCTAAAAGTTTTCCCTGAGGGAAACCTTACTTTGTCATGAATTTTATATAACCTTGTAATAAGAGTAATAAGATACTAAAATATTGAATGGGTAATGGGTATATTACACAACATAATATGCAAACATAATATAAAATATAAGATCCTATTAAATTAATTTTTATTAAAGTATGTATGATTTAAAAGTAATATGTTTTCGACTTAACCAATTGGGTATCTACACAAAGAGAATACAATCACTATACATATTTAGTTTGTTTACTTAACTGTCTTTTTTCCATTCCAGGCACTTGGTGAAGCCGAGTTTAAGGTAATGACTGTACAATACACTTGCACTATTGTACTTAGTACTATTTTAGTTTCGTAATTTAACAAAATCAGTCAACTGATTTTGCTTATTTATCATTTTTTTAGCCCCGAAGATGCTTTAAAAGCGAAACCGGTTGGCTAAGTCTTTTGATTTTTAAAACTAAGCAGCCTTGCCATTTTTTTAAGGTTGTGCGCTTGTAGGTTTATCTGCAGTCGTATGAAAAAAAGCTTAAGCAAAATTTAATATCTTTTTCATTTGAACAGTAGCTGAGGTTCAAATGAAATCATTAGCTTAAAGTTCATTTTCTCAAATTAAATTTGTTGCCATAACCATATTACCATAGCAATAACATACCATGATAATTAATTCGTTAATGACACTAAAAAGGTAACGATTACGTTACTGTCACACCATTACATGCAAGTTGACAATAAAAGTATGATAGGAACTTATACACCTATGCACATACATATCTTAGATCCAATTCCTTTAGGCGGTAGGCAGAGAGTATCAAATGCCAAATACTGCGATCCTTACAGACCTGTCTCAAATTCATTACTCCTTTTATACAAACATTCGGTTTTGGAGCCTTTTGACAAAACACCAACGGTTTTTGTTTATTGTTGGTTAATGAATTAATTTTGGGAAATAAAATATTTTTTGTACGCTCAAGAAGGGTACCGATTATAAACTTGAGAATTATCATCGAAACAGTTCCTTAATAAATGAATAGTAACAATTACAATATTATTATTACCAGTATTTATTTAGATTTAGCCGTAAAATTTGTTAACGTTATGGTGACTCAAATGTTTGACCGTTTTAACTGTACCCATACCATGTGCAAAAAAGGAAAAACTTCAAACGGTTTAATCCTGGAATGTCAATAATAGAAACTTGCTATTATGTAATATCAATAAGCCGTTTAATTGTCGGGATAAAAAGTAGCCTTTCTCTCCAATCTCCTAAATATCTTCACACATAAACACTATGTCCTACCATCATTGCCACAGTATTAAGAATTCTACCAGTAGTCCAACTCCTTTGTTATTGAATTCATGCCGACATTTTAGATACCTACTCACGGCAAGTCAGTCAAGGGTCAGGGTTGTCAAATAATAACATTTTAAACATTTCATCTAAAAGTTTTATTTTAAAATGGCAAACAAAAAAACGTGAAGTTAATAATGAAACCGATGATGGTCTTGCTGAAGTTTCGTCCACAAAATTTTCATCCACAATGGACGAAACGACACCTTTTATTTTATTATTTTTTTTACCGACGATTCATTCACTATCAAATTATTGAAGTTATTTAGTACAGTCAAATAAAAAAGTTTTATGC
>NJDD01004983.1:0-28421 GCA_002245505.1 Calephelis nemesis | reverse complement strand
ACTACAAAATAAATCAACTTGATTAATAATAACTACTTGAAATAAAAAATATATGATTTGTGGGGACATGCCAAAATTACTGTTGTGCCCAATTTTTGAAACTCCTCTTCAATGAAATGATTTTATTCATAATCAGAGTTTAATGTAGGTACATGCGCTAGGCGAATTAAAAAAAAAACTTAAATCACGTTACCTTTCATTATTAGGGAGGTACATGTAGATACTGGACACTCTCTACACCTTTGTTGAAAGGACCTATATATAGTAACTGTACCTTTATTGATTTAGATAATTGCCTGGTAAATATAGACACTACACAAAATTACAATATAAATGTAACAAACAAAAAACTGAATTAGAATACCTGGATTTCAAATTCAAATTTCAAATTCAAAATCCATTTATTCGCATAGATCTATATAAAGATTCTTGTGACGCGTATAATTCTAAAAAACTACCACCGGATCGGAACGCGGCCACACACTGAGAAGATCCGGCGAAAGAAACTTAACGGGCTTGTCTTTTTTTCTTATAAATAAAATTGACAAAATTATATTACATATAATAAATTTTTAGAGATTGTGTGAGGAGCAATTGATCCCAAGCATTTCTGTCTTCTAAATATTCTGAAATCTTATAATAACTTATACCATAAGTTTTTTCTTGTATTGTCCAAAAAGTTAAACTACAAAATTAAATTATAAAATAAACCACTAGATAAACCAAAAATGACATTTTCTGAATTTAAACAAAACTTGGTAAAATTAATTTTTGATAGATTAACCACAACAACCACAACCCAATTTCTAACATTTTTAAAAAACACACAATGCCATATTATATTAGTTGTTAAGAAAATAATGAGTAAAAAAACATATATTCTGACACTAAGTTTAAAAGGATATCATACCTTTTTACATTTTACACCAAAACCAAATTATAAATTTGAAAATATAAATTACAATAAGTTTTTTCAAGAATAAATTTAAATTATTACATCAAAATATCGCCCGAGCAATGAACAAACGTGGTTCATGGTGGTGGTATCATCTGTCTTTCATAAACTTTTTTAAACAACGTAGCGATCATTTTTTAAACAGAGCCTCCTGAAAAATAAAAAAAAGTATCTTCACGCCCACATCCCCGAAGAGGTAGGCAAAGGCACAACCAGGGCACCCACGAATAGCCGAAGACAGTCCCACTGTGCTGCACTGTGCAGTAGATATTGAACTGTGTATAATGCATATATGACATATCAAATTCAATAAGTAGCTGAAATAGATAGTTTAGAATTATTATCAGCAAATACATATTTACTTATAGGGAAGATACGGTTGAAACTTTGTATTTGCATTTGAAATTATATATAATAGGTATTTCCATGGTTTCCTGTATGTTTTGAAATAGAATTGGACCCGGTAGGTGGAGCTGCTGTCGGTATATTATCATCTACAGTCTACAGTATAATGCAAAAGAGAAAATATTTGATTGTTTGTTTGTATTCAATAAACTCCGAAATTTCTGGACCAATTTGATAAAACATTTTACGATTAGAGGCACACATTATCGCTGATGTACCTACATAGGCTGCGTTATTTCTATGAAAATTAAAAATTTGTATACCCGTGCGAAGTCGGCTGCTAGTTAATGTGTTAACAGTGATGGTGACGGCTACGATGATATCGTTGGTAACAATGTCATGTCGATGTCGTGACGATATCGTGACTTTGTCACGACGGTGCGGTGGTGGTATCTCGACGTTAGTGGAGTAAGTGATGACATTATTTTAACTGTTTCGTGTTAGTGTCTTAACTGTGTCAACACAAATATCGTGACAGTGACGGTGGAGATGATATTGGTGGTGCTGTGGTGACTTGTGTCGTGGTGAGTTCGTGATGATATTGCGACGGTATCTTGATAATGACGGAGAAGACGATGTGATGAACGTCTCGAAGATGCCATAATGGTGTCGTCATGCTAGTATAGCTTTGGTGATGGTGTTGGTGGTGACGATGTTGGTGAAGATGTTGTGATGTTTTCAAGACAGTGACAGTGAAGTTTTGGTATCAATAAACTGAATCCCCATTTCGCGTTGTAATCGCATCACGCCCTATTGGATAACTAGATCGCTAATTCTTTTTTGTTGTCAGGTTTTCATTAAAAGAAAAACCGAGAAATTGCAGGGAAATTGGAAAAAAAATCATATGTATTTTTAATAAATACAAACTGTTTTTAGTAGCTGTAATATCAAGCGATACGAAGTCCTCCAGGTCGGTTAGTGTAATATAGTTTGGTTATATTTGCACAAACATAATCATCTGATCATAACATGACCTACCTAACAGACAAGAAAATAAATTCTTAATTTGCGGAGTAAACGAGTAATAAACATACGGACCTACTATTTTTATTTATAAAAATGTAAATCAAATCGTAATGTCTTATTAAGTGGGTACATTATTTCTCATTGTAGAAGTAACAGGGTATACACGGTTACATTAAAAAAACCAACCAAATTTTGAAAATTTGGAAATTGATAACACTTTCGATCTTTGAAGCAAATAAACATTTAAAAAAAATGACGCAAACAACAAAATGTATGCTTACAATTTAAACAAAAAATATAACGTACAACGTAAACAAAACATCAACTGGTTCCCGCCGAACGCAATCGGATGCGCACGCTGGTGACGTTATGACTCGTACTAGGTACGACATGGCGTGACAACAAGCGAAGCGAAGAAAGTAAATATTACAATTTGGCAATATTATTTAAAAAATGCATTATCATTTAGCCTAGTCTTAACTCCTTTGTTTTAAAATTTGGCCAGTCCTTAGAAAGTAACCCTGTATACCCGGGTCTTTAAGTTTTAATAGACCACATAATATATAATATATTTTGTGATCGGGGATAAGACTGGAAAATCAACTGCATGTTTGAATTCACTGCAGCTTCAAGGAAAGGTAATTAAGTAGCGCCCTCACGGTTCGCTTTGCTCATCTTGGCGGGGACAATAATATGTTTTTAAAACTAAATAGAAGTAGAAACAATGAAATTCAAAACTAATTTATTTACATAACCAATATTACAACTAAATTAAAAGCAAATAAATAATTTTATATTAATAGCCTTTATGTCCTCTAAATCGTCTTCTGTTATCAAGCTGTAAGAAAAAAAAATGTGTAAGTCAGATATAAGGTTTTTTATGTGATATGACAGAGAACAAGCACAGGTCCCTCCTAGTGTGTAAGTCTACTCTGTTTGGACCGGAATATGGCAAAGCCAATAATCGTTTTAGCGATAAGATTAGGTACCTAAGATGGCAAACTTGCCTACAGCACTGTGTACAGTGAATTGTCTTCAGAAAAAAATATTTCATTTTGTACAAATATAATGAAAAATTTGAGAACTCGTACTTTATATTTAGAACCAATAAACTATTATAAAAAAAAAATTTAACTCAAAAAAACTTTTTTGATATTAGAAGGCAAACAAGCAGATGGTAAGAGATTCACGCCACCTAGAGACACCAATGGTGGTAATGGTGCGTTGCCAAACTGAGGCCGGAATGTTAGGCCTCGAGCCAAAGTAAGTTTACCGGCTATCCTAACCTCCAAACCGGATTACGTCATGACTTTATGGCTGCAGGAATAGGTAAGGCGGTGGTACCAAACCGGGTGAGTCTCTAGTGAAACTCTACCACCTTGTCAAAATTTTTTTTTTAAAATGAAATTGGGATTGGAAAAGTGATATTTAAAGAATTTAACAAAATTCAAAAAACTCAAAAGGGACAAAAATACATTATTCCACTTTTAATTTCAAATAATAATTGGAATTCAGAGCCATTTATTTTTGTAACTCATCAAGTGCACAATTTGATTTAGGTATATATGATTATATTATATGTTTAACAGGTAATTTTGTAGCAATGTAAACAGAGTAGGCAGAGAGGCTGAAGTAACAAATGTCACAATCCTTGCTAACCTGCCTAGCTTCCTCCACTTGCATAACTCTTCACCGATGGCTCCGGCACACCAAATTTTCGTTGTATAACTGTTTTGTCAATCTTTTATCTGTTTTAATTTCCACATGACCAAACTGAACTGTTTTTCTCAGGACTACTAATAAAAAGGCTAAGCAATATTAAATTCAAAAATGATATATTTTTATAGAACTAGTTGAGCCGACCAACATTGTCCTGTCCTAACTATGAATACTGATTTTTTTTTCATTTGAACCTTCTGATATAGCTAACACAATAAAAAAAGAACTAGCAATTAGAGGTCTACTTAGTAGCATGTGCTACACAAATGCATTTAAGCACTGCTTACCCAATACCTAGATTACATATGCTTTATAATTTTTAATAGGTACATATAATTTCATTTGACTTATTTCAATTTCATAAATTAAGACAATTAATATCTACGACGTCTATGAACAATTCAGGTAACTATTTTTCGGCACTGTTTGTGTAACCATGAGGAAAAGCAAGAAATAGCTGTGTCTCAGTTTTTAGATTTAGGAGAAAAATATGATTGATCAGTGAAAGAATGCACACATATGAAGAATTTGTGTCGGTGTAAGAGATGGAAATAAGCAGTGCTTATTGTTCTAAATATCAATTACAATCGAAGCATAAAAGCCTATTTAGTAATTTTTACTAGAATTAGCGACTGTTCAGTTAGTCTTAGTAGCAAAAATATGATTTGAAAATCTTTTTAATAGATGTTGACAATTTTATCTGAAACCCACCATGTCTTGTCCTAGTACAAAGTCCTGGATACTCAATTGAAATAGTCGAATCAACAACATTCGGAATAGATTACAGAGACCAGGACTTTTTGGATTGGTTTTCTTAACAAAAATTTCTATGCCTATCCTATCTGGAATCTCTGTATACTCCTCTGGGTCTACCCGTTCACATAATATGATGCAATAACCAAAGGAAGCAGAGATATTATAATTTAAGTAGATATATTATTATAATGGGTCACATTGCTTGTCTGTAATGTACTCCTTAAATATGTAACTGACTTTACTGTTTGCACTGTTTGACCAAAATTGAAAAATAAAATGGCTTACATCTCAATTTGTAGCAGGGGAATCCACAGGTAACAGCTAGTTCTTATCTATAGGAAAATATACTTAAATAACAGAACCAGTTGGCTGAACCAAAAACAAAATGTAACATGTGGAAATTACAAATAATATTCATAAATTGAGTCTCACATGATGAAAAATAATCAAGTGTTATAAAAATGGTTTGAGAAAAATAAAAGATATATACAATGCAGATTGGGATGGCACTAGGAGAAATACCATGATCAAATCTCACATGTTACATGCAAGACTGATGATGTTACAAGTGTCCGAAATGGATGTGTTTGTGTAAAAAGAGTAATGAATCTGAGAGTAATGTGGCATGTGTATTCTGCAGGAATTGTGACATTTAGCATTTGATACTCTCTGCCAACTATGCAAGGAACTTTGTGTAAAAATATGTATGTATGGATGAATGAACATGTACAAACCAATGATCTTTTACATTCGAAGAAGGATTGTCTTAACTGGTAACATTCATCTGGTACTGATCCCTCTTTTAAACATTCACGTGGAGTCTTTTTTTCCTAGAAATTAAAAATTTGATTTTGGCTACTTTTTCTTTTAATTAAGTGCTTGATTAAATTTAAAATAAAAACGTCAATTGAAAATTAGCCACTCCATAGAAAACAAATCAATCAAAATAAATACATTTTAAAGTTATGTATATACATCATTGCATTGGCCTCATTGGCCAAGGCACTAAAGTATGTATATCTCCAATCTTCACGGACTAACCGAGATGCACGGATTTAATTCACGACGGGGACACTCATTTGTGTGATAAACATCAATGTCTGGGAGTATACATATTCTGGTATGTATTTGAATATTTCTATGTTAGTATTATTGACTAACACCCGTAACTGTGAGAAACTACATAGAAACTAACAAGCAAACAACAACATAGAAAAATAACTTAATAAAATATAACTCCACTTAAAATAAATACTAATCTAATAGCCAGTAATAAAATAAATTATAGCTCAAACATTTTTCTCATTAAAACCAGCGTATAGTTGGATTAGTTAGGGGTTAGGGACTGTTTAAATAGGTGATTTGTCCAGGATTATTCATTTATTTAATGTTTGAATTTTGAATATCTAACCTTTTTACAACAGTTACTACTCAGTAGACACATTTTGAGATCTGCTCGTATCCCTGCACATGGTGATTTGTCCACTAAGCCTATTTCATCAGGACCGAACGTAACCATGTTTAAGTTAATCAGATTAAATGATATTGTTTAATTTATTGTTACAAAACATTAATTTGTTTGTTATCAAGTATCAACTAATATTTATCATTTCTTTAATCACTGTCCAGTGTTGCCAGCACAGACTACTTAGAGATACTACCATAGACTGTACACTTATACTAGAGAGATACTACCAAAGACGATACTACCTCAGATTAATTAATAGTAATACTACGTACTGATACTACATTAAATATTAATTAGTAATGCTAGCAAAATGCTACGCTACGCTGTACGCATATCATAGAGCACAGAACAATATTACTCACAGAGTAACAGTAATACGTAGTATTACTATATAATCTGAGGTAGTTCTCAAAAGTAAAACGACACTGATCCAAACACACGTATGGGAGACCAAGTGGTGAACTGCCTGCTTTATGCAGATGATGCTGTACTTTTGGGCTCTATACCATCTGAGCTGCAAACACTGGTCACAGTTATGGAAGAAGATTGTAAAGAAATATGACACGTAGCTAGACGGATGTAAGAGTTCTGGTTGATGATGTAGTGCAGGAACAAGTGAATGAAATTGTATATCTTGGTTGTGCTTTTAGCAGAGATGCACGGTACACCGCGGATATCGAGAGGAGAGTGAGTGCAGGGAACAGTGTGAATGGAGCGTTAGGTAAGCTATTCCAAAGTTAGGTTTTGAGTCAAAAAGCAAGACTCCCTTTGCATAATTTTGTGCTTATTCCAACATTATTGTATGGAAGCGAGAGTTGGGTTTGTTAGAAAGATCATGAAAGTAGGATAAATGCGGTCGGAATGAGAGCTCTACGGAAAATCTTTGTTGTAACGTTCGCTGACCGCATTCGTAACAGTGTGATCCGAGAAAGAGTGGGATTGAAAGAAAGGGTTGGTGTTAAAATGCGAAAGGGCTTGCTCCGCTGGTGCGGTCATGTGGAAAGAATGACAGATAAAAGATTGACAAAGCAGATATACAATGGGAATGTGGATGGATGTAAGTACCCGGGGAGACCAAGGCTGACATTTCACGATCAGATCAATCGGATATTATCCGAGGGTGGTGTCAAGAGTCTCCGAAACCGGCGTGTTTGTATGAAAAGGGTAATAAATGTGAAGAAAGCAAGACAGGTTTGTCAGGATCGTGAGGTCAGGCACTCGACACTCTCTGCCTACCGAGATAGGGACTTGGCGTGAAGATATGTATGTATGTATTTTCTATCATAAAACCAGCATCACCCTCCTCTGCTCCTAAGTGAGGAGACGAACCCACCATAGCAGTCGTTAGGGTTATGTAGATAGACAAATGAAATGCTAAGGCAGCCCTTGGTGCTGTGCCAAGGAAACAAAACAGGTTTGTTAGGATCGTGAGGTCTGGCCCTCGATACTCTCTGCCTACCCCGTAAGGGACTTGGCGTGAAGATATGTATGTGTGTAAGTTTGCTGTACTTTTGCCATTTCCCATACAAAGCATTTCGACCGTTAAAAATATTATTCTTCCTTAGTTAAAATATGCGTCTACTGTGTTATAGTGAGTTCGCTATATTTGTCTATATCTAGTACATTTCTAAGCAGATTTTATAAGCTATTTTGTTAGTTGAAAAATTGTATTTCCCAGGTTGTCTTACTGCCACTACGTGTGGATTTGATGATGGAATCCCAGGGTGATCAACGAATATATTAAACATGTGCGCTTAGACAATGTAATTATGAAAATTTGGTATTGTTATTAATTTAAGAAACTTCAAGAAAGAAAAAGTATCTTCCCGCTCATATCGCTGCAGATGTAGGCAGAGCAAAAACCAGGGCACCCACGACCTGCCGAAGACACTAAGTCCCGCGATGTGATACGTGGCAAGCCTAGCGTCAACCCGGCATATATGTCAAATCCCGGGCAACGCTTTTAATACTAGAACATTGAAAATACACACTTTCTATTTTTTTTGTTGCCCGACCCATGGATCCAACCCAGGACCTCAAGAAGTCAAGTTACTACATCTACTAAGATACAACACTACCGCATGTCTAGATTGCCGCCACGCCTAATGATTCCGTGTCCGTCACGGAAAATGAAGAGATCGTAAATGAATGAGGCCATCGCTTAGTAGCGTTCCACCACCGCTGGGCCATCGCGTTGAACCATCTTTGGCCATAGTGTAGTGCGTACCGCATACGTCGATAAAGAAGTTTCAATTCAATAAAGTGGAAAGTTTCGATATTTATGTACTACATGAAGAAATATAGCTATTTTATTGAATATTGACGTCGCGAAACTTACATGGTAAGGCTACAGACTTATTCGTATTCCAATCATTAAAACGCGCACTATGTTGCGATCAATGGAAGAAGCGAGAAAGGTGAATTGCGAAAGACGAAGACCACGGCTCATCGCGGGAATAGCATGTCACTTAATTTTCCATTACTTTTTCACACAGTAAATTTTAAATTTTGCTTTAACTTCTGATTTATTCATTAAACAGATTGGACAAGTTTTAAGATTGATTTAGAGAGTAAGCTAAATTTAAGAGTTCCTTTGCAAAACGCTGAGCAACTTGATGTAGAGGTCGAAAAGTTTATAACACATATACAACAAGCAGCATGGAACAGCACACCACAAATTAGAAAATATGAAACCAGCCATTGCTATCCACAAGAAATAAGGGACTTGATAAGGGAAAAGCGGCAACAGAGGCGCAGATGGCATCAAACAAGATGTCCTCAAGATAAAAAGTCTCTTAATAACATGACGAAAAAACTTAATCGCGAAATAAAAAAATACAAAGAAGAATGTATGGAATCATATTTAACAAATTTGACCAACGACAATAGAACTGATTATTCGATATGGAAAGCTACAAAATCTCTGAAAAGACCAGTTACCCCAATTTCACCTATAAGAGATTTATGTGGTAAATGGGCTACAAGTGACGAAGAAAAAGCCAACAGGTTTGCTAACCATCTGGAACATATATTCAAATCATTAGAGGGTGATGAAAACTCTTTCGATGACATTACGGAAACATCTGATTATGATATAAAACTAACTTCACCAACAGAAATCTACAAAGAGATAAAAAATAAAATCAGTTCAAAAAAGTCTCCGGGCTATGATTTAATAACAGGTTTAATACTAAAAAATCTACCAAAAAAAGGAATAGTTAAATTTACAAACCTTATTAACGCAGCATTCAGATTAAAATATGTACCGAGATTGTGGAAGGTAGCGGAAGTCATTATGATTTCTAAGCCTCGCAAACCTCCTCAAGATGTTACATCTTATAGACCACCTACCAGTTACCAGTACCAGTACCAGTAGCTACCAGTGATTTCAAAGTTATTTGAAAAGATTCTTCTCAAAAGGCTGAAACCCATTTTAGATGAAAAAAAATTGATCCCAGATCATCAATTTGGATTCAGGGAGCAACATTCTACCATCGATCAAGTACACAGAATCACAAATATTATTGAAAAGTCGTTAGAAGAAAAGAAAGTTTGTTCGACAGTTTTTTTGGACGTCGCACAAGCATTAGATAAAGTTTGGCATGAAGGCCTAATTTACAAGCTACGACGTATGCTTCCTATACAATTCGCAAACATTTTGCAGTCGCATATTGAAGAAAAAACCTTTGGAGTAAGGCATGGAGAAGCCTACTCGGGACTTAAGGAAATTAAAGCTGGAGTGTCTCAAGGAAGTGTGCTCGGACCGATCTTGTTTTTAGTTTATACTTGTGATATACCGGAATTAGAAAATAGGACTATTGCAACTTTTGCTGACGACTCTGCTATTATTGCTGTGGGAAGTACGCAAGTAGAAGCAACAGAAAAAGTTCAAACTGCTGTATCCAAAGTCCTGTCATGGACAAAAAAGTGGCGGATCAAACTGAATGAAGCAAAGTCTGCACATATTAACTTCACTAACAAAAAAGTTAAAGACATACCAATTTACATCAATGAGAAAATAGTGCCATACTCCAACACAGCTAAATACCTGGGTATGACACTCCATACAAAGCTACGCTGGAAAGCTCGTGTAAAAAAGAAACGTTAGGCATACGTTATAGAAATATGTGTTGTCTTATTGGCAGACATTCGAAATTAACAATCCAAAACAAAATATTGATATACAAACAAGTCCTAAGACCGATATGGACTTGTGGTTTACAGTTATGGGGATGTACCAAAAAGACCAATATACAGTGTATACAAAGGTTTCAAAACAAAGTGCTTAGAAATATTGCAAATGCACCCTGGTACATAAGAAATGATGACCTCCATCGGGATCTCAAAGTGGAGTTTGTCAGTGACGTTATAAAAAAAAGTGCAGAAGCTCATCACCATAGACTTCACCATCATGTGAACATCGAGGCAATCCAGCTCCTCGATATCACAGCTACAATGAGAAGGCTGAAAAGGACAAAGCCATATGAACTAGTGTAGTGTTGTGTAGATTCACAGAGTGCTAGTGCCAAAATCAAGTGACAGTATTTTAAGTTCAAGATACCAATAGAACTTAAGTTTAGAGACACTAAGTAAAAGTTGATGGACTTATGCTATGAGACTGTAGCTTAGAAGATTAAGAGAAATTAGAATTACTCATCAGTCTATAGACTAGATCGTAACGTCGAAGAAGATGCTCAGTAGAGCTTCTTATGGAGAAACAAAAAAAAAACTTAATTTTCCATTAATTTTTCACTCAGTAAATTTTAAATTTTGCTTTAACTTCTGATTTATTCAATGGCATTGCTTAATTTAAAGCGCAATCATTTGGTGCCATGTTGGAGATCATTTTGGTGTTCAGTATTTTAGTTTTATAATTTGTGTGTAAATAATTGAAATTCAAGGATATGAATGAGTGTAAATTATGAGTCAAATTAGTTAATTAATGTGGGAACTAGTTTAATTTCGTTCAGTGAAAGTGCACAAATGAAATGATCATGAAGAAATTAGTGTATCGTGAATTTCCTCGTTTACTCCAGCTTTACTCCAGACCCTGATGTGACTTTGTAAATAGTGACTAATGACTGTGTAAGTTGGTCCTCTATCAATCTCTGTCAATCTCTATCAATTTCGGTCAATCTTTGTCATTCTACCAATCTAAATCAATCTCGAACAATCTCTGTCAATATTGATCAATCTCTATGAATCTCGATCAGTCTCAGTCGTAATATTCGTAATATTTTTGGATTAGGTAAGACCTAATCCCATGAAATACCTAATCCCGGAACCTAATCCGATATTTATGCCTCACCTCTAGTTGACACTACCCCGTACCCTGTGACATTTTTGCTGTGACACTATCTATATCCTAATTGTAAAGTACCTATTACCACATCGCTCCACCCACGGCAAGTGAATTTATTGATTTTAATATCACTACAGATGTAGGAGGAAACAGACCTGCTAACGATTTGTGTAAACCGTTTTCTTTAAACGAATAGAAAAACGTAATTGTTAATACCAAAGACACTGCTCCTGGACATGATGGCATAGGGTACTCTTTTATAAGAAATCTTGGAGACATTTCTTTGAAATATTATTTGAATGTCATCAATCACATAATTGATTCAGGTGAAATTTTACCATCGTGGAAATCTCAAATAATAATACCCATACTAAAACAGAATAAAGATCCTTTAGAACCATCATCCTATCGCCCTATTGCATTATCATCAGTACTATTAAAAATTATAGAACATCTTAAAAAACACCGATTGGAGTGGTATTTAGAAAGTAATTCATTGTTGTCTAACAATCAGTATGGGTTTAGAAAAGGTAAAAGTACCACAGATAACATAAGTCTTCTTAGCACCGACATTAGATTGGCCTTTACATCAAATAAATCGATTATCTCAGTTTTCCTCGATTTAACTTCTGCGTATGACAATGTTTTGATCCCAGTTTTAAAAGAAAAGTTAAAACGTTTAAATGTTCCCCCAAAATTCATAAAAATCATTTTGATTATACTTTCTGACAGATCAATTAATATCTCAATTGGCAATGAGAAACACACCCGATTATTATCCAAAGGCCTCCCACAAGGATCAGTTTTAAGTCCATTATTATTTAATATTTATACATACGATATAGATCAATGCTTTAATAATAATATAAAAAGCTTACAATATGCAGATGACTTACTTCTGTACATCATTGACCAAAATATAGACAAGGCCAGTTTTGAGATGAACAACACACTTACTAAATTACAAAAATGGCTAGACAATAACGGACTTCAGGTATCTCCTTCTAAAAGTACGGTGGTTCTATTTTCAAGACTCCAACGTCCACCAAATATTAATTTACATATTGATTATAAACCTATACCACAAAAAGATTCTACAAAATTCTTAGGAGTAATATTTGATTCAAAATTTTCAGGAGTTCCACATTGTAATTACATTGTTAATAAGTGTGAAAAATTAATCAATATCCTCAGATGCTTGGCAGGCATTTGGTGGGGTGCTCACCCTTTTTACCTTAAATTAATATATAATGCAATAATTAGGAGTGTTATAGATTATGGCACTTTCACACTAGAACCTTGTAATAAAACAAGCCTCAAAAAACTTGACGTTATACAATCTAAATGTTTAAGACTTATATGCGGAGCCATGAAATCAAGCCCTGTAAATGCACTACAAGTCGAGTGCTGTGACCCACCTTTATATTTAAGACGACAATTTTTATCAGACCAATACTTTTTTCGTTGTTTGCAATTTTCAGATCACCCTCTAATTAAAAAACTGGAACTACTTTCTCAATTAATCGACTTAACTCCATATTGGTCGCACAAAGCTATCCCATGTCTTGTAGTTAGTTATAGAAAATATTTATCACTTTCAGCACCAGTTCATCACTCAGCAGTTTTACCTATTTTTACATGTGAATACGAGGATCTAATTAGTAAAACACAGGTTCATTTCGACTTAGACATCCATAAAAACGACCTCATGCTTACGCCTCTTTTAATTTTCCGTGAAAAATTCCCAGACTATCATTTGATTTTTAGCGATGCTTCAAAGCAGGCTAATAGTCGAGTAGGTGTGGGAATTTATCATGCCCAATACAAAATTACACAAAAAGTTAAACTTCCTTCTGAATCTTCTGTTTTTTCTGGTGAATGCTTAGGCATATGTAAGGCATTAGAATACATATTATTAATGCGACTCAAAAAAGTAATAATATTCACAGATTCTTTAAGCACCTTACAAGCAATTACTTCCAATCCCTTCAAAACAGGACAGCACCCTCTAGTGTATGAAATTAGGAAATTACTAGGCAGTTGCCGTAACAGTCATTACTCATTATGACGTACTTTTACACTGGATCCCAGGTCACCGTGGCATATATGGTAACTGTAAAGCCGATGAATTAGCGAAAGATGCTATTTATAATGGCGATGTTTTTCCATATAATATTTACAATCCAGACTTAAAATCATTAGCTAAGATTTCGCTAACGGATTCTTGGCAAGAGTTATGGGATAAGAGCAGCAAACAAAAAGGTTCTTATTATTACCGAATACAGCCAACAGTAACACAAAAGCCTTGGATTTATTTTATGAAATTTGATAGGAAATGTTCCAGCATTCTGACTAGGTTAAGGCTTGGTCATTCGTGTACTCCGTATCATTTAGCCAAACTAAAAATAGTTAATAATTCGAGTTGTTCATGTGGAGAAAGTGTGGCAGATGATAATCATATTTTCTTCTCATGTGCAAGATTGAAAAGCTCACTCCTTATTGAATCCTTAATAGAATCCGAAATTCCACTACCAGTGTCCATACCCAGTATTTTATATAATAACAGTTTACAAATTTATAAAATTCTTGCAGATTTTATTATTGATAATAATATTAATATTTAGATTGTATATAAGGACTATACAACTGTATATAACTATCTAATCGTATTTGTCCATTATTAATATTTAATATTTTACTAAAAGTTTTATTAATGTCTACAAACTCTTCTGAATACTCAAAATTATTTCGTTGATAGAATTGTAATGAAAAAAGGTTTCTCGGCCTGTTAACATTGTCATTGGCAAAAAGTTCCACACTTTGCCATTATAAAAAAAAAAAAAGTACCTATTAAGTATTATGTACCTGCCTCTTGTTAAAGAGTATTTATATTCTTTGGTACCTGCTATGTACTGTTGATTAATAAAAGATTTCTTTTATTTTAAAATACGTTCAAATTATATCCACAAATGATGAGAAAATCTATTCCTATATTTGCTAGAAAGCTCAGTCATGTGTGTAGTTTAAAACCA
Organism: Calephelis nemesis; assembly: GCA_002245505.1. Lineage (NCBI taxonomy): Eukaryota > Metazoa > Arthropoda > Insecta > Lepidoptera > Riodinidae > Calephelis > Calephelis nemesis. Next base: position 13,818 of record NJDD01004983.1, on the reverse strand, counting down.
TATAAAGATACAAAGTGGCTAATGCCAAACGGAAACCCGATCGGCGTGTATATTTACAATTGTATAGCAGATTCAAGAGTCCCCATCATATTGAGTGATCCACATGTTGCTACTTGGTATTCATGCGGACCTACGGTCTACGAATCTGCACACATAGGCCACGCCAGTTGCTACGTTAAATTGGACATTGTACAAAGAATATTGAAGAATTTTTTCAACATAAAGTTAGTGACAGCAATGGGTATCACCGACATCGACGACAAGATAATCAAGAAAAGCAAGGAAAGTAACATTGACTTCAGGTTGATAGCTAAAAAATTCGAACATGAGTTTTGGAGGGATATGTTAAGTCTAAACATTGAAAAACCTATGATTATAACCCGTGTTTCAGATCATATCGACACAATAATACAATTTGTTGAAGGGCTTGTTAATTCTGGTAAGGCATATGTGGCGAAGGATGGTTCTGTCTATTTTGATACATCTAAATTTGCATCTTATGGAAAACTTCAAAGACCACAAGATAATGGTGAAGCAAGTAATGAAGTTAAATGGAATAAAATGGATTTTGCTCTTTGGAAAGATTATAAGCCAGGGGAACCTTGTTGGAAAGCTAAATGGGGTGAGGGAAGACCGGGATGGCATATTGAATGCTCTGCCATGGTCAGTAAAATATTTGGCTCACAATTAGACTTTCATGCGGGGGGAATAGATTTACAGTTTCCACATCATGAAAATGAGGAAGCTCAGTCTTGTGCCTTCCATGATACAAGGCAATGGGTTAACTATTGGATTCATGTTGGTCATCTAACTCTTAAGGAAGAGAAAATGTCTAAATCATTACAAAACACTGTATCCATACCAGATGTAATAAATAAGTATAGCTCTGATACATTTAGAATGGCTTGTTTGATGTCAAACTATAGGTATCCCATAGAATACAGTGACAAAGTAATGAAAACAGCCGAAGATGTTTTAAACAAATTTAAATTTTTCTTAAAAGATGTTGAATCTTATGTCAGTAATAATTTTGCAGAAGCCAAATATAATGATAAGCTTTTATACGAATTACAAATGATTGAAGAAAAAAACTTAGAATGTTTGAAAAGTGACTTTGATACTGCTTCTTGCATTAATTCTTTATTATTACTATCAAGTAATGCAAACAGGTTAATGAAGACTGAGACTGAGTATTTTTACCCAGTCCCTGTCCTCCTAGTAGCTGATTATATAATCAACATGTTACTTAAATTTGGAATGCAGCTCCACAGTTCCAAGGACCATGTTTCTAATAGTCTAATTGATGTTTTAGTTGAATTCAGGCACACAGTCCGTACAAATGCTCTACAAAAAAAGGACAAAGAACTGCTCAATGCTTGTGATTTAGTTAGAGATAAGATGAAATCAGCCAAGATACAAATAAATGACAGTAGTAAACAACCTTCATGGGTTGTAATAAAGTAATTTTAAAACTAACACAAATTAATGGCCACATGTCTTGGGTTTTGTAATTTATGATAATATGTAATGAAGTCTATCAAAATTTTACTAGTATTTCTATTGGCAATAATTTCTGTCTATGGATCCTGTCTTGATATGTCAAATAGAAGATCTGCTTTCCTTCCTCACATCTCTTAAAAAGAGAGCATATAAAAAAATATTATATAAGCACAAGTTAAATGGGTCATTAGTAATCTTGTTGGTAATAGAGGATCTTTGCAGCAACTGGCCCCTATAGGGATACATTGCCTTAACTGTACCTGCTGCTATACTCATATAATGGTCTGGGGGTAGGGCAGCTTAATCTGATAATACACAAGATAGGGATGCACCTTTAGTATCTGATGTCTAGGTGACAGTTGTCTCTTACCATCAAGAGAGTTGTGTGCTTGTTTGTTGTCTTATCTCAAAAAAATATGTGATGTACTTCTTCTGGACAGGAAGTCTAATATGATAAATTTCCCCTTCTTTATTTCCTAGGTTGAGATAATAAGGTGCTTTCTACTGGGATAAAATCTATATTTACCATGCTATAGTTTACAAGCAATAATGATTGGATGTTTGATTCGGTGGTGAATCCTAAACTTTGAACTTGTCAAGATTAGGTATCTCAAGCAAGAAGAAGTAGAAAAGTTACTAGGTATTTAATTTAAAAGTTTTATTAAGTAGGTATTAATTTTATTTCCAATGACCTTTTGTTACTAAAAACTACCCTGTGATAATAGATTTTTGGTAAGCAAATAAAATAACTTGAACTACATTTTTTTGATTTAATTTGCCAAAAGCTTGAAGTAGCGTAGTACCTATATAAACTTTACCCAAAGGCTTAGCATTTAGTCTTGCAGAATCATTTTTGCTTTGTTTCTAACAAGAAAATCCTAGAATATGATATGGTAGATACCTACGAAAACCACACATGGTTGTTGGTAACCGAAACACAAAACTGGCGAGCAACATTACTGTAGCTATCTCTGCAGGAATGTCAATTGGGTAGACAGTATTTTTACATTACTGTGGCAGTTATACCAAAGTGAGGGATCATGGGAGAACTTGCACTGCACTGCAGTTTGATACTTTGTCTATATATATAAGTAACACTAAGTCACGGTATTAGTGACAAATTAACCTAAGCTCGTCTTCAACTAATTATAGAGCTGGTACATTAGAGGTCAAGAATTTTTTTTCATCGATTTCTAAGAGGACAAAGTTCTGTTATGTTTGACTTCTTTATTTTGTTTATGTAGATCCTACCTATCCTACCAATAACCAAAGTATGTTAATCAATTTCTGATACGATGTTATTATTTTTAAATAGCGTACTAACTATAATAGGTGACCCCATTGCCACGAAGTCTGCATCTGAGGTTGGAAACCCAAGACTCAGGGCCGACTTAACCTGTAGCACAGGATGTGCAATGCACGCGGACGCAACCGTGTCAGGCGCGGGCGAGGTGCGCCGCTTCTTTGATATTCATACAAAATGGATAGAAGCGGTGGGGCCCGCGCCGCATCGTCTCATTATGTCTCGCGCCACACCTCTTCTATACATTTTGTATGAAAATCAAAGAAGCGGCGCACCTCGCCCTCGCCCGACGCCTCTTGTATTTGTCCCGCGCCTCAGGGGGCGCCTCGGCGATTGTTAAGCCATGGCGCACTCTGTGACAGTTAGGAGCATCGTCTTGGACCATCATGTTATAACAATGATATGACAGAAAGGCTGTAACTAATACCGTACCGTAAGCTAGGTATATTACTAATAAATAGCTAGTTGAAATATGAACGAACTTTACGTTTTCTTGTTACGACGGCAAAGTTAACGGTTATAGCCGAGGGGGGAGGGGGGTCAGGCGTTGGGTTTCATTGCACACGGCCGCTACATGAGCTAGAGCCGCCCCTGCCAGTTTTATTGTGCTTAAATTATTATTCCGATCATTTAGGTGTTTCCTGAGAGAATCCATACATACTTACTTTAAATGCCGTCAACAGATAGTAGGTAGGTACATATTATATCTAACTAGTCTGTGTACTATAGTACACAGACTAGTTAGATATATACCTAATATGTACCTATACCTATACTTACTACTGAATGAGTGTCGCTCGCAACGTTTAGGTAAGTATACATACAAACTAGTTTATGAACAAAATTAAAAGGTCTAGACTCGTCCACGACCCATACCTACTGTGCAGGTACCTATAAATAGGTATATATGCGATAAACCGATGTAGGTACATTAAGACTAAATTATACCGCGTTTACATTCAGCCCCTGTCGAACCGGGAGTGGGCAGCGGCAGATTGTAAACAGTAAACACCTCACTCTCGTGGTCGGCCTGCCAATGCTGCTGCCGCCAGAGTATTATAGTTATTATAGGATGTAGGTACTGACTACTGAACGCTGCCGCTGCCGCCAAGGCAATAGAACAAATATCCGACTTCAAGCAGCGCTCCCTCGATTGTCGGGTTTTTCTATTGGACGGCACGTGGAACACAAGTGAGATGGATAATAACTACGTTCTACAATCAATTTCAGCTTTCGTTTGCCATAAAAACTGAAATGCTCAATACTAAGTAGGTTCTTGCAGCCGATATCCTGACAAGATTAAATAAAAATTAGCCCCAGTCGGAAAAAGAGGGGTGTTATAAATTAGAAGTGCCTATGCTTTGAATTGCTGTGGGATTAAGGTACCTTTTTGTCGATATGTTTAACACTGATACTAATATATAAAATCTACTACTTACTTATAGGTTTATATAATAATAAATAGAGCAATCATAATATTATCCAATAACCTCTTACAAAAACATTCTGATAATACAACCTCCGACAAAAGCTACCTGAAGATAACGTAGCTAAGACCCATCTTGATTACGTTATCTTTCGAATAAGAAAATAAAAAAAAAGTATCTTCACGCCCTTATCCCCGAAGAGGTAGGCAGAGGCACAACCAGGGCACATACGACTAGCCGAAGACATAAGTCCCACAATGTGATAGGTGGCAAGCCTATCGCCAACCGGGCATATTTACAATCCCGACCAACATTTTCTTTTAATTAGAAAATTGGAAAATCCAATTTTCTTTTTGTTGGTCGACCCGGAATTCGAACCCGAGACCTCATGCAGAGGCGACCAATCAGCGAAAAAATAAGATAATCAGCATCAAATATAAGTCAATGTGTTCAGCAGTTATGATGCCATAGACATACATACACCCAAAGCTACGACAAACTGATATCAAATCGCTTTTTTTAGTAAATAAATATAGGTACCTAACCAACCAGACCAGGGTGCTGATTATGTATCTCAGTTGTCAACTCAAAATGGAAAAGTGTGCCTACCTACATCAGATGACGTCATTCGTGTTTGCTATCTCTGTTGGTCACTGGAGATAGCAAATATAAATCACGTCATTTGACAGCTATTTGATGTACCTACACTTTTCCATTTTAGTTGGCAACTGAGATACATAATCAGCCCCCAGAAATAGAAACATCTAGTTTAGTTAGTAAACACTTACCTGCTTACATTAATTACTAATTAATTCGTTAAACCTAGTACCCACTACATCTCCTGTCCCGGTTGGAAATCAAATTTACACATTGCAGCGCATCATTTAAAAGATGTAAATAGTTAAATATCTACAAAAAAGTAGACACTATGTTCTCATCAGGACCGTTTGAACGTCGGCATAAGGCATTCGTCCCAAGTATCTTCACGCCCGTATACCCGAAGAGGTAGGCAATTCAGAGGCTGTACATCTCTGTTTTGGCGAGTGCTATGCGCGGTATAAGAACCAGATGAGCGTATCTTCAAAAAAATAATTATAGTATTTTTGCAAGCATTATTCTTATACCGCGAATGGCAGTAACGATTAGCTGAATGTGCAAGTTCCACAGCGTGATAAAGTGGCAAATCTATCGTTTACGCGCCATTATCAAATGCACTCTCGAAAGATACTATTTTGTAGATGTTTTTTACGACATTGGAAGACTAACAAGCAAACGAATTTCCTGATGGTAAGAAATTCCGCCTCGTTGGTCGAGTGGCTAGCGTATACGCCTAACTATATCGACTCACCGCGAGGCTCGGGTTCGATTCCCGACGGGGGCAGACATTTGTGTGATCAACATTTAGATGTCTGCATTTCCGGGTCTGGGTGTTTATTAAATTTATTCTGGTATAAATTTAAGTATTTCTACGTATTACTATCGTCGACTGACACCCATTACACAAGCATATAATTTGCTTACTTTGGGGTTAGATTCAATTTGTGAGTTGTCCAGGAAAAAAAAATCACGCCGCCTAGAGACACCGAAGGCGGTAATGATGTGTTGCCAACCTGAGGCCGGGATGTTAGGCTCCGAGCAAAAGTAAGTTTACCGGCTGCCTTACCCTCCGAACCGGAACACGTCATACGTTATGGCGGCGCGCGGTACCAATTCGGGCTAGTCGCTGCGAAACTCTATTCTATACTACTACTCTAATCAGATGTCACGGTGTTAGTGACGGTAAGCTTTTGACGCCTTTTACGAGCTGCCTGGCAGGAAAGCAGATGGTCTATTCTGCAAAGGACCCCGGACCAACACGGGGAAAAAATTAAAATGGGTTTAAATGCCAAACGCCATCCGATCGCTATTTTGTCAACGTAACCAACCGCAGGAAGACAAAAGCATCGTTCACACACAATCAACGTCTCAGGCTACTTTTACATCAAATTACGATTAGGAATGAGCAAAAATCACAAAAACAGTTTATTAAGATGCACAAATAAAACAATTAGGAAATTAAAAGAATTTAATCATCGTCAGTCTTACAGTTTCTTCACAAACATTTTTGGAAACACAATTTTTGTTAGGATTTTGGATTTAAGTACATAAACGGCAGATCGCAATTGGCATGTCCCATTTTGCAAATATGCGATAAGAACAAATCTTACAAATAGATTATTCGAATGAATCGTTTCTAGGAAAATCCCAACTGTAGTTAAAGATATGGAACAAATTGTCGATCAATCGAATCCTCGCTCTCTACAATATAAAAGGAAAACGCTTTGCACTTGCTTCTTTTGTCAGATAATTACTACTTTATCAGAATCAGAAATTCAAGTTGTTTTCGACAGATGTATAGTTATTACAGGTATTTGAACCTTAAGAAGTGATGCTTGTATTCTTATATGTAAGTATCCTTACAAATAACAAAAACTTATATCAACTATATTAAAATCGAGATTGATATTTATTTGTAAAACTATTTTTAAGAATGAGAAAAAACGTAGAGTAATGAATGGTCGCTAAATCTTGTTCTATTTGGTTGCCTGGAAGATATCGCTGACTTGGCGATAAGGCCGCCTTTATGTATCTTATAGTTGAAGTTATTTTTTATGTATTTGTAATTTCTCCGTAGGTATTTGGTACACAATAAAGGGTTATTGTAATATTTTATAATGAAAGAGTGGAAATTTCTGATACAAGTATTCTTAACTTAAAAGAAGATCTCCACACCGTGCTAATTGTGTGAATGTTTTTAACAAAAATAAATATATTAGATTTTGAATCCTGTAATAAGGCAGAGACATCTTGTGGAATACTTAGAATTCAAGAGAGATGTTTGAGATAGATTTTGAACTACCCACATTTTGTTAGTTAATCGCTGAACATCCTATGAAATAAGGACTTGCACTTGGTTTATTTTATTGAAAATATTTATTTTAAAAAACAAATTTATGTTTTCAATTTTATGTGAACTAAAACATATCAGCTAAATGGAATATCAGAAAATAATATAATGCGCTATTACAAAAGAAGCAAGGAGGGCTTACAAAAATAAAATAATTTTGATTGATTTTGATGTTCAAATAAGTCTAGCAGTGGCTAGTACAATAGCTCAGATCAATAAAAAATTAGACATACACATGCGAACGAAAAAGTGAAGACAACTTTTTTCCATGTGAGTAAGGGCAAGTAGAATGTAGTGTATTCACACGCTATGACATCGCACACATGCAAAGAACCCTTTCGTTGCAAAAGATGATGGTGAAAGAGATGAGTTCAACTCATCTGATATTTTTACTCCTGCCATACAAAAATATATTTGTACACATTACCCAATCATTTTTTTAATTGAAACTTTAGTGAGATGTATTGCACGGTATTTACATTTCAATACACCCACTCGCGATTGACTAATGAGGTGCCCTCTTCATATTACCGTATTGTCTTCATATGACTAGCTTCACTTTTGCGAGCGCATTGCTCTGTCTATACTTTTTTATTGGTTTGTGTACAATAAAATAAAAAAATACGCTTCACTTTGAATTTCTTAAAAACTGTATATTTGCAATGGCAACACCATGCTTTAAGATCAAGTACACTTAATATTAACAAAAACTTTACAAACCATGAAAACATCAGATAATTTGAGCACTGGACGATTCTTCATAATAATTAGTGCAAAAAGTGTAGAAAATTACTAGGGGTGAATTGATTTAGGTAAAGATTTATTTATATCGCTTTAACATCTGTTATCGATTTTTTAAATTAAACTGTATTACTGTCTTTTTCTTAAATAAGTTAAAGATTTATATAATTAAGTCAGCCAACATTATTTGTGTATCATCTTCAAAGCTAATTGATGTCAATCAATATAATATATATTATTATCAATATTGTTTATTCCTATTGCAGTAGAGACAATGGGAACAATATGCCATGAAGCTAAGTGCTTCATCTACGAATTAGGGCACAGACTCCGAGATAACGGGCATGACACCCGCTCCGGCTCATTCTTGGTGCAAAGACTCGCGCTGGCCATCCAACGTGGTAATGCCGCTAGTGTCATGGGTACTTTTGCACCAGGAATGCTTCGAGGTGGTTTATTTGAATAATTATTTGTTAGTTATATGGTATTTTTAAGGTAGGTTTTAATATTGTTTTTGACAAATTTATTAAGGAAGTCATAAATTTATTACGTTAAGTGTATATAATAAGATAATTGAGATATTTAGGACGACAATAATTGAAAAATTTGGTCACTAGTGATTTTGTGATAAGTACACTTACAACATTTCCCTTATTGTTGTTTTAAATGTATACTGGGTTTAGCAAAAAGGATGTAATAATTAAACTGTTTGGTTGATTTATAAAATTGATATTTAATAAAATCATTACGACATTTTGATATAACCAAACTGAGAGATTTTTTGAGACAGATTTTTTTGAATTCGGTTAAAATTGAAACTATGATCTATGTCCATCACTGAGGAAAAATATGATATGGTCAACACGCACTCCAGAGCAAAAATCATCTGACGATAATCATAGACACATTTTTGTCAAACTTATTCTAATTTACAAAACTAGAACTTAAAAAAAATAGACTAGAAGTGACACATTGATCGCATTGCAAATTGTGACAAACTGCCTGACATTGTTACAAAACATTTATAGAAGTGAGTGATTTGTTTATTAACATAAATAATTCACTTTAGTTAATTTTACATGGGTTATAAAAATGCAGGGTGCTTGGTTAACAACTTTTCTTAGTGTTACACAATGACAAGCACTGAAAATGACAATATGGCGACTGAAGTATAAGGTCAAGTAATTCTGCCACCAACAATTACTTTATACCTAAATAATATTCAAGCTATAGTTTAGAAAAATACACGAAGAAAAACTGATAAAAATCTAAAGTTTAAATTACGATATTTTTTCAGATCAATCAGGTCTTTAGAATACAAGGATTGCCACCAGTACTTTATAATAAAGTTTTGTGCGTTATTTCTGGGTATTTATACTCCATACTTTATGAGAAAATGTTGTATGCGAAAATATATATTGTACGATTTTATTTCTTTCGAATTTAAAAAATGTCACAAGTACTAGATAATATTTTAGTCGCCATATGCTGTGTATTTAAAGTCACCCTTTATAACCTGAGAGTTGAATATTGCCACAACCATCGACATTATATATATTCAAAAAATGAAAATTAGAAGTTTCTTAATTTGTGATCAACATAAAACTAGAATAAGACTGTCCAAAGTAAGTCTTTATATCTATAACTGTCAATATTACTGAAATAAATGTCGATGATGTAATCTGTTGATTTTTTTTGAAGACATAGTACACTACTTTAGACAGAAAGAGTCAACAAATAAAAAATATATACAGGGTGAAATTAAAAAAATGCGACAAACGGACAGTCGAAGTTCGGAATAAATTACTTTTTCGTTTTAAATAGCCAATATACGATTTTAAATTATAAGAAAACGGTATATTGTCTCTTTGGATGGTGGGTGCTAAGTATGAACACTCATTTCATTTCAGGCACAACCAGACCTCCCACGACTAGCCGAAGATACCAAGTCTCACAATGTAATAGGTGGCAAGCCTATCGCCAACCGGACACAATATATCCAATCCCGGGCAACGTAGTTCAATAAAAAGAATTGAAAAATACATATTTTTGTTACCACTAAAAATCGTGAACTGACTATTGAAAACGTAAAGGATCTGTACCCTCACTTTCCCTTTTTCGATTTTTTTTAAATTTCACCCGGTATAGAACAATGCATTTTATACGGTGCAAAAAAATGCTTTTTAGATTTTATTATTACTTATAAACGTATACAAAAAGTGTTGAATAAATCAACGAAATTTTAATATAAACAATTTTTTTATTTATTTAACATTCACTTTGCTGTCAAAAGTAGCCTGTTTAAATGTTTACTTTAATTAGAAGGCTGTGGAGGGTAGTTTTTATCCTGTATCATATTCTCAGCCTTGTACACCTTCCAAGCTATGAGGTAGTCGCGCACCATTTTAAACAGTGTGTAATAATTGAAAAAGAGAAGGATGACGACCGCTATGAAGTTGTGCCAAGCGAACGAACTGAATAGCAGACACAATTGCAGTACAACCAAAGCCAGTTGGAGGCATAGGAATACACACAAGAGTTTTGATGGGTCGTTGAATACCCTCTGAAAAAAAAAACGTTTTTTGAATTTAATGTATTACAGGAGCCCACGAAGGGGATTTTAAGAGTTACTCGAGTACGACAGATTACAATGTGGGCCATACCTTCTAGCATAGCAATACACCATCACCTACATAAAATAAGAAAAAAGTAGATTACGGTGCCGTAAGTATGAATTTAAATAATCTGATGATTTGAGCGTGACAATACGATCGTCCTTTAGTAGTAGAAGTTAAGAAACTTTCTTCGTTCATTAATAATAATAAACTATTGTACAAATAAATAATAAAAGTTAGTTATTCCATTGACAATTAATTTTTTCTTCCGTCACAACGTAATTGCTTGCCGTTGACGTGTTCCGGTTCGGAGGGTAAGGTAGCCGGTAAACTTACTTTTGCTGGAGGCCTAACATCCCGAACTCAGGTTGGCAACGCATCATTACCACTTTTGGTGTTTCTAGGCGGCGTGAATTTCTCACCATCAGGAAATTCGTCTGCTTGTTTTCCTTCCAATATCATAAAAAAATTACGATGGTGGATTGAAAAGTATTCGGCGTAACCAAGCAAATAAACTTAAAAATTTGCGGAACCCAACTCGCAGTCACTTTGCGGAAACCGAATTCGTAGACTAATATTTTGATTTCATTCATAAGAGATTCCGATAATGTCGGCGACCTCTCTCATTTTTAATCTGCGGTCTCAATCAATTGCCGTAATAAAATCAAGTACTTTTTAATATTTTCGTCAATAGTTGGCGTCAAAGGCCTTCCACATCTTTCACACTCTCTCTGCCACGCTTGAATTTTGTAATAAATTAAAATTTTTGACGAATGAATAAGACAGCAAAATCCCCTATGTACTGACCATATCTTTATGGATGGTTTTCGGTGATAGCCCCTTCTTATGGAGATAGTTAATGACGGCACGCTGCGCGATTTGGTCCATTTGCAAAAAGTACGTCCGATTGCTTTATATTAAATCACAATGGAGAGATTTCATTTTTGAATTGAATGGATCTGTGTTAGGCAGAGTACTTTCCAATCCACAAAAGGCGGTTTTATTGCAAACAAGCGATCTCTTCCAAGCAACTTAACGTTTATACACGTGATGTAGACTAGAGACATCAAAATAATTATTTAAGTTTCTGACAATTCATCGTATTTCTAATCTGAAGAGAGTATTTTTTCAAGGAAAAACGATACATACAGACTATCGTACAAAAACGCCTTTATATAGAGGTATGTGTTTAAAGATAATACAAGGTCATACCACATCATAATCTGACACGCTTGAGTAACTCCCAAAATCCCTTACTTGAGCTCCCTACTATAATGCATAATTAGGATCTTCTTGTTACAAGGTTACACGCGCCACTGTTCAGAGGCTATTAATAAAATGTTACTCCCAAGTATTAAAACCCCTTCCCAGTTTTTTGTAAGAAACTGACATATTTGTAAATATTTTTTCGAAAGATATTATGTATGAATAGAGAACGTCTAAGCTGAACGTGCTCCACTATTTAATTACCAAGTTTATGTAGATGTTCTAGCGTAAACATTAAAAGACGATTTTTTTCGAGAATTGCAATCTGTATGCGAGTATATCGGTTAACTGTCGCATGTTGGCACTGCTATATGTATATAGAAATGCTGTCATATTGCATGGGATAAGACGTCTGCTCTGTCTCGCGGTCAGACAATTTATAAACTAGTTGATCAACAAATCCGAAAAAATTCGTTGAAATGTAAAAAGTTACTGAACGTCCAATTACAGAAGAGCTTTTTTGTGTATTGCGTGCACACTATAAATATACTCGTATGCGTAAATAAGATAGAGGAGCGCGTCATTTCAGATAAGACGATCTGTAGCTTACTTTTTGTCACTCAATACCAAAATAGAGTGTGATATCCGCTAAAATTTTATGTGAAACTAGAGTTTTTAAGTGTTTAAAGTAAGAATTTTTAGCACTGTCTCTCACTAGTCGTCTACAAACACCATAGACATTATGGCCACAGCCTAAATGTGTGGAATTCTACCGGCAACCTCCAATACGGAACACGACAACGGCAAGCACGAATGCTATGATCTCTGCGATGTGATATGAATCTGAGCGAGCTGCTGCACAGAACTTTAACATTTATTAGAAGTACTCACATAAAAGCGTGTGTGATGCTTGTCTATGGGATCCGCGGCGACGGTGTGAGCGGCGGCCACGTACGTGTTCCCCTCCCTCGTCACCACCGCCCCCAAACTCCACCATTTTGAACCCGACCACTCTACAACCTCAGTTGTATCACTGACACCTGCTCGTAGACGGTCAACATATGACATATAACTTAAAGTGTCAAAAAAACTTAAAGTGTCGTAGATAGGATAGTTCTAATTATTTTTGCGGTCTTATGTAAAGCGTTGGCACCTTTATTGAGCTTAGTTATAGATGCTACCGCTATAACAGTAAGGAGAAAATACACGGTACACCAATTTCTTCGTGAATATTTCATTTGAGCACATAAGCAAATGAAAATTGTACACAAAAAAATCAAATCGTAAGAAAAGATTTGGTGAGTTGAGAAGAATATTATTGAATACTTGTCAAGTATTTAAGACTCTGGCTACTAAAAATTTGTTTTATTTTTTTTTGCCACATTTCTACTAATGTTGAAAATATCCGTATTTTGAAAAATCACGATTTAAGCAAATCCTAATATATAATCTCGTGTCACAATGTTTGTCCTCAATGGACTCCTAAACCACTAAACGGATTATAATAAAATTCGCACACCATGTGCAGTTCGATCCAACTTGAGAGATAGGATAGCTTATATCTCAATTTATGGTAAAAAATTACCATCCGAGCGAAGCCGGAACGGGCAGCTAGTAGTCTATAAAAATTGTGAGTGATTAACAATATAAACGAATTTGAAGTACAAAAAAATTCAGTCCACTTTATACTATCTTTGAGACCAGCCAATAACGATTTCATGTCACATTTTTCCGTTTTTTAGATGACAATTCATCAAACAACATTAAATCCCCTACAAAATATTATCACGTTCGCGGACGATACCGCTAGTCTTTGGTCGTTTTATCAGGTCATGGTATGCATACGTTCTGGCACATCATATAATGTTGATGATTAAGCGTCGAATGTGAAATAATGTTCAGATACTATTGGAGTTTAGATAACATTATTTTGAGCACATCGTACTACCGGCCCTTTTGATACGTGTCAAATGAAGATGGTAGTTTGTCAAGGGACCTAAATTCACCTGCATGATTGTAATTTTCCGATAAGACATTAGAAATCAGTGACAAAGTTGATAACGCCAATCAACGCCATCA
>NJDD01004981.1:47079-64567 GCA_002245505.1 Calephelis nemesis | reverse complement strand
TTATGAACTACCTTTCTAAAAAAGGAACTATCACAATCGGTTTGAAATTGGTAGAATAATCACTTAAAAAACATTAAAAAAAACCTACAGTCAAACTGAGAACTTCTTCTTTTTTCGAGTCGTTTAAAAAGTAGCGATTGCTGCTGTTTAAATTACCATCTAGCGAATAATGTTATCTATGTATCCGTCGTTCTATTACAGTTTTTTTTGAAATGGCAAATATGTTGTTAACCGCGAGGTTTTTACAACTTCACCCGACTTCTATTACAGATTTGTGTACAAGTTTGTATGTGACTTACAACACCTACTGGGATATGGTGCTGGGGAGTTGGCGGAACTGGTGAAAGAAGTGTATGACGCAAGATTAACAGAGGGCAGTATTTGAAAGAACCCGTCTATGAAAGTATATATGGACTTGCTTGTCGCGTTATGGTGCTCATATGCACTAAAATTTTATTGTGTTTCAAATAAAATTGACACAATTGTTTTAAAACGATTATCGACTTTTTTTGGGATGCATCGATATACACTTTGGCTAATATCGATACAAAACAGTAAAAGATAAAGATGAAGAAAAAAAGCTGCGCGTTGAGCAACAGTCAAAATATATTTAAACAATTAAAATAAAAAAAAATGGTTAATGTCGCTCTCAGCTGATATCAATAAATCAAGCTTGTTGGTCATTAAACTTGTCTAAGTAAATATGGCATATTAAAAGTGCTATATTCTTAAATATTTATGTTAAATAATGGCTATCGATAACAAAATTAGAGATTCTATGACTGACAAAAAGGAGCGCTGTAATCACGCTTTCAGGTATCAAAAGCGTAGAATTCAATACGTATCAGTAAATCGAAAAAGTTAATAATATGGATTCCAACATATTAAATTGCGATAACGGTATTCATATCGATATAGGATACATTCCTAATATTTTTAAACATTTTAAACGTGGAATATGTTTAAAAATAGAACCAGCTCAATACTAAGTTTTTTTTTCTGTTTGTATTTTAGTCATGCCCAGTTAATTTAGATAGAATTTATTGTAACGATGAATCGTATGGTCTGTTCCAAACACAAAGAAAAAAAAGTTCACTGACCCTTAGCAAAAACCAACGGTGTAGTGTTTTTAACTACAGCTATAACGTGACAATTTACCCTATAAATGCGTTTCGTGGTAAAAAACAAGGTGAGCGTCGGGGCTATCCAGGCGTGTCAACGCTTTTTTGTGACAGCATGAACTATTGTAAAGCTGAGCTGAGGCTGAGACTTCTCTGCCTAATTTTATGTTTATCATGATACCTCGATAACCATTACACAGGTTATCGAGGTTTCATGATTCATGGGTAAATATTTTTTAGCTTATGCACGATGATATTTACCTATAGGGATACAGAAGGATATGTATAGGAGTTTGCTTAATTACAACAAACCATAAATGTGTCAAAAAATGATAATTTCCATTTTTACATAAATGGATTAAAGAAATGTTGGTTAGCCCCGTTTAGACACAAAGATCAGTGGTCGTTTTTTTTATTTGCTTTTGTAACAGAATAAAGTAATTGTAAGTGAGGCTATTCTTGAAGGGAACTCCTCAACTCTTGCGAGGTAGGGCTCATAACTAACAATTCGACGTACATAGAAAGGAAACAGCGAGGTGATCCCAGCCTCAGGTTGTCGATGCTCTATTAACATCTTTGTTATCTTTCTTGCAATTTGTTTGCTCGTTTGGATTCATATCTTATATAAAATGTATATATTGTATAAATAATTTATTATTGTACAGTCAATTCCAAAAGTCCCTAATATATTTTCTGTATGAACTGTACCTATACAATTTGTCATTTTTATCTGTGGTATAGGTAGAGATTAAGATGAGAGAGAAAAATAATATTTTTCGATTTGAAGGGTGGCGATGTTGTACCTAATTAATTAAGATAATTGTTTATATGTTTGTATATAGTAAGTTGTTATATAAATAAAGTTTATTTAATGTTATTGGTTATTTTATTTGATGGTAGTTCAAGACTAGCGAAATTATTTTATAGTTAAATCTAAATCTCATTTCACATACATGACTCAACGGAAATGTTAAGTCAAAAGGATAGTCAAATTGCGGATAATCAAAAGCAAAAATTATATTGAATAAGTATACATATAAAATAAAATAGGTGTTGAAAATTAGCTGCACTTTAAAGATAATATTTTAAAGTAAAACTGCAAAAAACCAAGTTCATATTAAAAAAAAATCTCGATTTCTCTGTGATCACATTATCGGATCCGGACTTGGTGGCTTTGGGAACACGTCGGATATACCAACGTATTTTTAAAAAAAAAAGTGTTTTCCGAAATCAGTTCATAAATGACGGAGAAATCGTTTTGCCTACGAGGTTGAATCAAAAAGTTCATAGAATTGCATATAAATAAATTCGATAATAACGTTAAAGAGTGTCCATCACACAATATATGTTATGATGTTATAACATATTTTAACATATTTATAAGTGAAAACTTGTAATTGGCCCTATATAAAATATTTTCTGTATTGTTAATTTTGCTAGCTGTAAGTTTTCCTTTAATGGTAAAATAAATAAATAAATAATAAATAAAATGCAACTTGTAGTTCTCAAGAGTTTTAATATTCTTTGCTTACTAGTCGCACGTAATATATTGTTTGGTACCACAAATTATAAAGTAATATGGTCCTGTATAGGTAGGTATATTACTAATAATAATAAATAAATAAAATAAAAAGCCTTTTTATTTCTTGTAAAAAAAGTAACAGAGTATTTGATTTATGCTTCCATTGTTAACTAATGAGTATCTTCTTTTTATTCTCTTCCATTTGCATTTGCCTACTATTTGATTAACAATATAATATTTTGACGAGATTAGACAAAATTCTAATTACCCTATGATTTAAATACTTAATCTAATCTACAAGAACCCCTCTACGGGTGTAGGCCTCCTCCAAAGAAGCCCAAATGTCTCTGTTTTGGGCTGTTTGTATCCAACTCTGACCAGCAATTTTGCGGATATCGTTATCCCATCTCGTGAGCGGTCTTCCCCTTTGACGTTTCCCCCACGGGCCTCGCCATAAAGTTACCGTTTTTGTCCATATTTCGTCAGTCATTCTCGCTACATGCCCTGCCCACTTCCATTTCAGTTTCTGTGAATAGTTCAGCGCATCTGTGCCATTAGTTATGCTCCTTATTTTGGTGTGACGTATTTTTTGGATTCTTTTGATTTTTAGCATGCTTCGTTCTAAACCTCTTTGACAAGCGACAATTTTCTTCTTTACTTTGGTCGTGTACTTCCAGGTCTGGCAAGCGTAAGTTAGGCAAGGTAACAAGCAGCTAGACATTACTTTTGTCTTTATACGAGGGTTATCTCAAAAGTAAGGTTCCCTATTTTTTTTCATACTTAATACAAATTTTATTCATTAAGTGTTTTACATCGTTGGAAAAGTTGATTCAAGCCCTATTTTTCGACATAATCACCATCAACTTCCATGCACTTTTTCAGTCGTTTTATCCACTTTGCAAAACCCGCTTCATATTCTTCTGCCGCCAAGTCTTCGGTTGGGCAAGTGTTGTACCCCAAGTTTTCGGTCACAATTCTGTGCAACGTGGCTGCGGAGACTTCTGGAACCCGAAGAGCCAATTCTTCTATCGTTATTCGCCGATCTTCCAGCAAAACCCGCTGAACTTTTGCCACGACATCGTCTGAAGTTGACGGGCGCCCACTTCGCGGCTCGTCATGAACGTCTGTGCGGCCTTCTGTGAATTCCCTACACCACTTTCGAACATGTTGCACACTCATACAATTGTCACCATAAACCTCGTTCAATTGACGATGAATTTCGATCGGAGAAACCTTCTTGGCATGGAGTAATCGAATGACTGCGCGTATTTCGCACTTGGCGGGATCGGCTATGGAGACGTCCATCGCGTTTGGCTGCTGAGCCGGCGCTGAGGGTGCTAGCGCTCCGCTCGAGGTCGGAAATTGGAGGGGGGGAACTGCCGAACACAGCGGTGTTGCCGGATTTCGCCTAGCGACAACCGTTCCGAAGTTAGAGCATAGGGAACCTTACTTTTGAGATAACCCTCGTACTTACTGGCATACTGCTTTTAAAAATTTCACGCAGACTCCAATATTTGTTCCAGGTAAGTTGGATTCTCCTCTCGATTTCTAGATGGTTGCTACTACTATCAAAGCTGACTTGTTTGCCTAGATATATATATTTATTTGTATATTTCAATGTTTCCTTGTCGACTGATATTGTCTTTTCTGAACCGTTTTTCATCAACATTGTTTTTGTGAGGTTCATCTCTAAGCCCACCTTTTTGCTTGCCACATTTAAGGAATGAATCATAGCCTGTAATTGTACGCTAGATTCTGATAAGAGTACCAAGTCGTCAGCGAATCGTAGGTGGTTCAGATAGTTTCCGTCTATGTTGATGCCTTTAGTTTTCCAGTCTAGCTTTCTTATTATGGACTCTAGAATGGCAATAAACAGAGTCGAGGAGGCTGGGTCGCCTTGTCTCACCCCTCTCTCTATGGGGAAGCATGGGCCTGCACTTTCCAATTTGACTCTACCTCTATTGTTTTTGTAAATATTTCTTAATATTTGAATGTACCCGTCTTGTACGCCTTGTTCGGCTAGCGCCTTCCATATACTTGAATGTGAAACTGAGTCGAAAGCTTTTTTGTAGTCGATGAAGGCGATGTACAGTGCTCTTTGTTTTTCTTTGTATTTTTCCATAACTAGTTCAAGGGTGTGAATATGATCAATAGTCGAATAGTTCTTCCTAAATCCAGCTTGTTCTTTGGGTTGTTCGGCGTCTATTATGGTGCCTATTCTTTGGTTTATGAAAGGGGAGAATAGTTTGTAGGTACTGGGCAACAGGCTTATTGGCCTATAGTTCCCAACCTCGCATGGGTCTCCTTTTTTATAGATGAGTATAACATCTGACTCGGATCATTGTGTTGGTGTTGTTGAGGATTTCAATATTCGGTTAAAAAGGACAGTCAGCGGTTGAGCCAGTAGTAATACTGCCGATTTTAATGCTTCATTTGTAATGTTGTCGGAGCCGGGACTTTTATTTGCTTTTAGTCTATTTATTGCTTGGGTTACTTCTGTTGTAGTGAATGGTATGCATTCATTTGAATTTGCAGCTCTGAATGTGTTACTTAGATCGGGATTTTCCTCGTAGCTTTTCTGATCTTGCGTGCTATAAAGTGATCTATAGAATTTTGTTGCAATTTCTTTGATTTCGTAGCGACTGTTTGCGGTTTTTCCTTCACTTTTTAGACCGTCGATCCATTTCATGTTTGTTATTAGCTCTTTAAACGCTCTTTTTGAACTGCCTGATTGAATTAAGTGTTCCTCGACGGTATCCGCTCTGTGTCTTGCATAATCTTGCTTTACACGTTTGCTTACTAATTTGTATAGCGCTGAGAGTTCGTTTTTCATAGACCTGTTTTTGTTTTTAGTGTTTAGTAGTAGCTTTCTTCTCTCCATGAGCGCTACCGTGTTATCTGATAATATCTTATGTCTTTTATGTGGTTTTTTACTAGGTGGTATTTTTGCGTTCTGGAAGTATGGGTGATTGCATTTACTATGTTATTGTAATAGGATTGCACTGGAACATTATCGTGAGGGACAAGTGGGTTTGGTAGGCTTGCTGAGAGGTACTCGTGGTATAGGGTTTCTTCATCATCATTCTTCAGGCTGGAGTTATAGTTGTGTTGTGAGTAGCCAGACCGGTTCTTTGCTCTGACGGGTCTATGGTCAGAAGGAAAATTAAGATTTAGCACTTCTATATTTTGTACCATATTGGGTTTGTTAGACAGAATGTAGTCTATTTCGTTTTTGTAGTTCCCACTTTGTGAACGCCACGTCCATCTTCGCTTCGGTTTCTTTGAAAAGTAGATATTTAAAATTGCTGTTTTATTTTCGAGTGCAAAATCTATAAGCCTTTGTCCTCTGTTGTTTCTTGTACCGTAGCCGTTTGGTTTTGTTATCAAGTATTCATCTGACTTTGGTTGACCTACTTTGGCATTGAAGTCGCCCATGATTATGTATGTTTTATAAGCTAGGTTGATGGCTTTGTACAAGTCTGCATAGAAGTTTTCTAGTTCTTCATCTTTTGCTGCCTCTGTTGGGGCATACGATTGTATTATGGACAACTTTTTGTCCTGTATACTTTTGCTCAGTAGTGCGACTCTTTCGGATATACCCATGAAGCTATCTATGTTACTCTTGTGTTCTATATTGATTAGAAATCCGACACCGTATTTCCCTTGAGTCCGTCCTGTGTAGCAGAGTATACAGTTATCGTATTCTTCGATCTTTGTACCCATGCGACGTATTTCTGATAATCCAATTATATCAAAATTAATGTTTTTAAGAGCTTCTGTCAGCTCTAGTAGTCGACTGTAGAAAACTGTCGTTGGGCGTGTTGATTCTTCAAGAATAAATACAGATTCCTGCTCATCTATCGGAAGTAGCGCATAACGCTATATGCTGTGTTGGCTTTATTCTGCTTCACCAGTGACCACCACCGTATATTCTCTGGACTTATCCCCTAGGGATAATCACTTATTCCCAAAATTAAAGGAGGAAATTTGTGGTACTAAATTCCACGATATGACGCGGTTTTGGATGATGTAGAGGAGTTTTTCGAGAGCCAATAAAATATTTTTAATGATAGAAACTCGTTACTCTAAATGCATTAGAGGAAGATTTTGTAGAAAAAATGAAATATTTCCGTTATAATTTTTGCATTTTTTCATTCTGATTTTTCGAATTTTTCGATCCATCCTCTTACATGAAAATATGGATTTGAAAATTTTATCTATAAAAAAGTAGGTTTTAGAAATAGTATTTTTTAGGGTTTTTGCTATTTTTGTTCCTACCTCGCATCACGTCGAAACCGAATCGATCGCGATTGGAAAAGGGCTCACTGTAACTATGTTAGCTAAAGTGTCAGCTTCCCTTGCAGTGCTATGCGAACGCTCTTTAAGGGGGCTATGGCACATGGCTAAAGAGCAATGGCACATGGCACTGCAACTCTCTGAATGACGGAAAACCTTTAAAACAACCTATGTAGGTATGCTAAGCGCGGAGAAGAAATTTGTCCAAAAACAAGATGAAATGAAAAATAAATACTAGGTACGATTAAAACAACATAACCTAGGACTTTCTTAGCCTGTTTCCCTTAATAAAGAATCCGCAGAAGAATCAGAAGAAAAAAAGAAGAATCAGAATATGCAGAAACCTAATTAAAACGCCATGTTTTAAAATAAACTTCCTTTAATTTTTAATCTTTTTCCTGTATAATGTTATCACCACATAGATTTTACGTAATATTACTAACATGAGCTTAAATATACCAGAAAACAAAAGAGTGCACAGACTGTAATGAAGAAGGCGTAGTACCCTTTGTTTCTTGACAGATTCTTTTGTATCCAGCGGTTCTTTTAATAAATACAACCTTATTCCTATGACATAGGTTTTAAAGTACTCCGTCCAACTAAATGTGGCCATATCAAAGTCAAATATTTTTTTATCTGTATCGCACATTTCATGATACAAAGTTTGGATGTTGCAATTGGTGAATTGCCATTCCTGCAGTCCAAAATAGCTGATTACATCTAAGAATTTAGCAATTTTTTTGTATGCCTCGACTAGTCTGTAAAAAATAATAGAATACAAAATTAATAACACAAAGAAGTCATAGACAAAAACAAGACTAGAGGCACATCTAAAGCTTTAGACAGTTTTAATATGGAGCATTATTAATAATTTGAAAAATTTATCATAAAATATTGTGAATATAGGTACATGTGATTGTATACACACTTTTTCGTAGTAAAACACTTGTACTCATCCACTACACACTTTGTTTAATACTTTACGGTACTCTTCAGCCAACTGGTTTCCCTTTTCCCTAATTTAATAAACAATATATGGATGGCCGAGCTTTGCTCGGTATTTTTTTAAATGATTCCTAGCTAGATCTATTTATCGCCCCTGAAACCTCCTACGAGGGTCAAACTGAAAGTTCTTAGAAAATCAAAAACTAAGCATTCTAGCAAGTTATTAGTTTTATTATAACTTTTCAAAATAGCGTCCATTTACATCAATACATCGCTGCATTCGATGGAACCATTAAGAAAAGCACCTTGCCCACCCGGCCTTAGGGTCTCTTCGACGGCGTTTTCAAACGCAGCCACTGCTTCTTCGGCGTCCATAAAATGTTTTCCTCGAAGTTTTTCTTTTATTTTCGGGAATAAATAAAAATCGCAGGGTGCGAGGTCGGGGCTATACGGCGGGTGACCCAGTAACCCACGTCTGAGGTCGCCAAATAGTCGATCGTTTGCCTGGCGGTGTGCGACGAGGCATTGTCGTGATGAAGGAGGATCCTGCTTCGAGGTCGTTTCTCTCGAACTTTTTCCAAGACAAGTGGCAAACAGTTGTTAGTGTACCACTCTGCATTAACCGTTTTCTGATCCTCTAAGACAACTGTCGCGTAATGACCTGTCTCTCCGAAGAACGAGGCCACCATCTTTTTTCCAACACTTCGACCTCTCTTCACTTTAGTTGGCAATTCTTCGGAAGGAAACACCCACTGAGCAGACTGTACTACTACTACTACTACTACTACTACTACTACTACTACTACTACTACTACTACTACTACTACTACTACTACTACTACTACTACTCTACTACTACTACTACTACTACTACTACTACTACTACTACTACTACTACTACTACTACTACTACTACTACTACTACTACTACTACTACTACTACTACTACTACTACTGCACTTAAATTAAAATTAAAAAAAATTAGATGGCGCCACTTTCCATACTTGACGATATTAATGTCGAATGGTCTCTCTATTTGTATACTCTACTCTGGTACTACATTAACAAAAACTGCAATAATCTTTGCTCTTGATGGCGCCAAAACTACACTCATTTAATTTCACTTTCACGGTTTTAAAAAAAATGTCGTGATCATTAAAATACACTCAACAGACTGACAGATAATTTAAATTCCATCTCGGCTTACAGGGTTTTTTATATAAAAATCAAAGATAAAAATAAAAATTACGATTTATTTGCATCGAAAAATAGAAATAATATTTTTACCGCTTTTTGAAACTAGTTTGAAATAATTTAAATACTTTTTATAAGTGTCATGTGTATTCCAAGAAGGTCGAGCATAAATTAGCTTAGAGTCTAGGCCTTCGTGAAGTGCAGTTAAATTCTCCTGATAATGCTTCGATTGCGAAGCAAAACGTACGTTGAATTTTTAATATTGTGTATATTGTTGGTACTAATTAAACAGTTTAGTGGTGTGTGTATTGTGTGAAGCTGGATATATTTTGGGGTCTTTGGCTTCTGGCAAGTCCAATTCATTCACGGACTATCTTTCCTGTTTTGTCGCGCTTGTTGTCGTAACGGCACCCCACGCTCATTCCCCGTTGCTTTATAGTCGCCAAAGATCCCGATATTAATAATGTAAATAGAGTGATAGTGACATTTGTAGTTTTGTGTAGAAACCACAAGAGGCGCCACTTTCCTTACTTGACGATTTTAACGTCGAGTTGCTCTTCTAATTTTTACTTGCTCTTTGGTATTGAAGAATAAATTAAATAGTAAATAAGCTGAGATTCTATACTGTGTCATACTAATACTGTGCTATTGTCATCACTAATTCTGGTTTTTATTTGAATGCAATAACCCTCCTAGTTTAAAAGTTATTGCGTTTTATTTATCTAAGCCTAACAATATTTTTCAAAAATAGTGTTTAATTTTATAATTTTATTGTAACGAAGTTCCTTATCGCGCGTTGTGAAGCCGGGCTAGACGGAAAAAATCTCACGAAAAGTTTTAACGACAGTTTTTGCTATTGTACCTAAGCTGTGCGGCGTGCGCATGTTTCTCTGTATGTCTCTATGTCTCTCTTATAGAAAGCAAGCCAAATATTTTCATTTCTATTTAGCATTGAACAATGTGGTGTCGCAACGATTAATTTTGTTGAGTGTATACAGTTTTTTTGTACATAATAAACAATAACAAAATTTTATTACAATCCTTCATTAATTAATCGAAAGGAACTTCGTTCCATCAGGGTGTCAGTAGACCCCTCTCAACTTTTTTTGTCGATAAAACTCGGTCTAGTTTCACATATTGCAATATGCGCACATTATGGAGATTCACACTGTACATTTTTTGGCAGAAAACCGCAATTTAAATAATTTGATATGGATAGAAGTGTGGATTTCCGCAAAGATACGCCTTCTACCAAATACTCAAAAATAAGCATTAACAAATTTAATGTGTATCATTACGCCTGTGGGTCCATAAATATTGTCGATCCAACCAGGAATCGGCTCCTTTGACGTCGATATCACTGAAACAAGAAATTATAATGTCCATAATCCAATGAGAGACCAAAGAAAAGTAATGCAGCAAGTGTAAATCAGACTTGTTAAGTACTTAAACCCAGTGAGGTAGCGAATCTACTTTGGTCGCAATGACTATACCTATAGTTAATAAATTATTCAGAAATTTCAGTAGGTATATCTACCTGGTTATAAGTAATTTTACTTAAGTTCCGGGGTACAATGAGGTAGGACTTTAAGCCATGCTACATCTTTGCAAAAATGCTTTGGCATATTGGTACAGCTTTATGATAAAAAAATAGTGTAATTTTGAACTTCGATATTTTCCATCGTCGGTGCTTGGTAAAACTTCCAAACATTCATATTTTTAATGGAAAAAACTCGTACTGTTTCAAGTATCAGTTGTAGTTTATTATTTTATAAATAGCCTACTGGTTTCGCTTGTGACAGCATCATAAGGGCTAGAACTTACCTAAACTCTTGTAATTTATAATAATTTTACTAGTGTAATTATTTATCCTCTATGTGGCCTGGCAGTCACTCGTTGGACTTGACACACATGACAAATAAAGTCCTGGGTTCGATCGCCGGTTCAGGCACCATAAAGAAAATGTTTTTTTCAATTTTCTTATAAAAATAACGTTGGTCGAGATTGGATATGCGCGCGTTGCCAATTGCCTTGCCACCTAATACATTGAGGGGCTTAGTGTCTTCGGCTTGTTGTAGGTGCTCTTGCCCATCTGCCCATCTCTTCGGAGATACGGGCGTGAAGATACTTTTCTAGTGTAGTTTGATTCATTTTATTACGGGAATAACAGCTTGGTCTTAGGTACAAAAATATTAAGTTGAAGTTAAAAGCTTACATTTAGAGACATCAATTAAAAATTAATCTATAATTAAGTTTCTTGATTAAAAGCTGTGCAGTCGTTACTGTACGAGTTTTTCATGATCGATTAGGAAAATAATTAGTATACATACCTATAGCTGGTCTATAAATGGCTATGGGTAGATCCTTTGTGTAACTCCATACTAAATGCTCAGCTATAGATTTTGTGTATGCGTATGTGTTTGGGTAATTTCCTATCAGTCTGAAAATACGAGACGTCTTTTGATAAAATACCTATTTAATTATCCATTAACATTAGACAAAGACTGAGGAAATGTGTAGACTGTAGATAATTGAGCCATTTACTCCGTATTGGACCGGATCCCCTTAGCAGAATAATAAAAAAATTAATTAATAAATTTGCTGAACAAGTTACACAAATTGAATCTAGCCCAAAAGTAAGTCAATTATATGCTTGTGTTATGGGTGTTAGTCAACGTTACTAATACATAAAAATACATAAATAGATACCAGAATAAATTAAATAAACACCCAGACCCGGAAATGCGGACATCTAAATGTTCATCACACAAATGCCTGCCCCCGGGAATCGAACCCGACCCTCGCGGTTGATCGGTGTAGTTAGGCGTGTACGCTAGCCACTCGACCAAAGAGGCGGTGGAATAAACCTTTTGCCTATCTCCCTGGCTTAAAAAAAACTTAAACACTGACATTGTTTGTTATTTAGTCGCCTCTGTGGTCTAGCGGTCCGGGCGTCAGACTTGACTTCTTAAGGTTACGGGTTCGATTCCTTTGTCGGGCAACACAAAAATTAAAAAAATTATATTTTCAATTTTTGCAATAAAAATAATGTTGCCTGGGATTGGATTTGGCGATAGTCTTGCCACCACTATAAATATTTTTTTTAATCTCATATTGTCACAAATACGCACAAATTAAGAGCTATTTGTGCATGTTTATTCCACATGCGCACACATAATAGTCTTTGAGATACACGATTTTGCAAAACGTTACCGCAGCAGGAAACGCAATATCTCGAAAACCTGAAGACGAACAAATTTTATTTTTAGCGCACAAATTTGCACAAATATGTGCTCTCTGCTTATATACATTTTTTAACTCTCCGATAATTAGTTTAGATTTTTCTTGCTGGGGAAACGTTACCCCAGCTGGAAGTGTTTTTTCCGTTTATTTCTAAAACGACAACATGCACATTTTTTTTATTCGACGCAAATTTACAGCTCATCGAGCACTAATTATTTGTCCCACTCATATCAGTCTAGGTGCTACTTTCTTGCTGGGGTAACGCACACTCTGCCAACCATTTCGGGGATATGGGGGTGAAGATACTTTATTTAGTCCCCGTTTTTAGATGTGGTAAGATTGCAGTATAAAATACTGGGCAATTAACACTTTTATTTATAAGAACAAAAATATCGCGATGTTCACCTGTTTATCTTGGACAATGAGTAGAATTGAACATCTGACAAAGCAGATCGTAAGATACCAGCGTAAGTTTAATAGGTTTACCGTCTAGACCACGGCTGGTAGAGTAATGTGCGATCCACCGATGCACGAAGCTTAAGAGTGTTCTTCTTGCTGTCGTCAGTTATTTTCGTAGAATTGATCTACCTGCAGGGGTATCCAATAGAGTAGGGACTCACTGGAAACCCTGTCTTAAATAGTTAATCACTAGTATCAAACAAAGTAGCTTCCTCTGTCCCTATGCCCCTTTGTATGCTTAAACCTTTAAAACTAAGTAACGGATTTTAATCCGGTTTCTTAATGGATAAAGTGATTAAAGAGGAAGGTTTACATCTGTAGTTTATACCCGTGCGAAGCCGGGGCGGGCCGCTAGTAAATAAATAAAGAAATAGTTTTGATAGCAGTACTCACGTTGGAGTGATCTTAACCAAAGTATCCTCATCCATATTTTCAGTCAGGTATATCAGTGTCTCCGCAGACATTGGTATATTGTAGAGTTTCTCTTCTATTTTTTTGTGGATGCAGTTGCTGAAAATATTAAATTCTATTTTCTACTATTTCTATGTTTTGTTTGTGTTAATAATGTGTTATTATTTGTTATTCCATCTTACCTAAATGCAGTAGATATGTGGACATAAGAACGTAGCTTCGTGCAGCTTCTAGCAAGTTTCAGCATTTCTCTTGCACCTCGTACGTTGATCTCTGTTGCTCTTTTGAGAGTCTCGTCAAATCTTACTGTTGCTGCTCCGTGAAAGATGAACTCCACCTGTAGATGTAGAAGTCATTCTAAAGCATTGATAATAAATAACCAATAGTGCTAAAATCAAATGCTTAGCCCCCTTTTTTATGTCATAATATAATCTTAAAATTAATTTTTAATCACTTCTGTGGTATTGCGGTTCAGTTGTTGGATTGGACTACCTGAGGTCCCGCGTTCGAATCCCGGTTTGGCCAACAAAAAGAAAATTTAATTTGTCCAATTTTCTAATAAAAAAACGTTGCTCGGGATTGAATGTGTGTCCAATTGGCGATAGGCTTGCCACCTATCACTAGGGAATGCAATCTTGGACCAAGATTGACTATTCCAGATCTTGGTGTTTTTTTTCTGAATCAAGATTGGTCAGTTCGAGATCTTGTTGAGATTCGGGTCGAGATCTTGGTCGCGAATCAAGATTTTCGGGATTTTCAAGACTGAGCAGAATAATAAAAATGCGTTTTTTGTCAAATATTGCAAATTGATAGTAGGGGAGACCGGGGATGGTTGACTACTTTTGTACTAAAACATATATATTCTTTGAGTTTTAATACATTAGGTCAATTCAACGGCATTAATTGATAGATAAACAGCTATTAAACTAATAAAAAATACAATTTCTTGTTCTCAATCAATATAATACTGACGATTAAAAGAGTTTTAAAAGAACGTAAACTCTTGGTCAACCTGCCCCTAGTCCGGGGTAAGTAGACTATAAGACCGGGGTAAGTCGACTTAAGTACCAATAAGAGACAAAGTACGAGAAGAGACAAGTAATAAAGTATTTATTTGAATATAATTACGCTGTTTATTTTAAGAAAAACAAATTGACTTAGATACAATCATTTAAAAGTCTAACAAAACAGCATTGACTCTTACTTTTAACTATTTATTTTAACCAAACTGTTCTTATGCTAATAATTAGTAGCAATATCATTAGTAGTCATTCTCATAGTCACCTTTATATACTTAGAGGAAAATAGGAAATAGACTCAATTGTCAATCTCTTAAATCAAAAGTGCAATGTTTACATTCAAAAGATATTATACAGGTTATTAGTGTGGCCTGGATCCTTGTCGAAGGTCATTCACTACCATTTTGACCCTCCCAGTATTGTATATCCGAAAGTTGACCAGTTCTGAGGTAAATGTTTTTTTTTTCTTTTTCTTAGAAAGTTCAAAATATTAATTAAAAACAATAAAATCGTATTAATCTGTCTTAAAACAGATTTTTGTTCCTTTTGAAAAAAAATCGGCGTGACAAGCCCTTTCTACGGCGTCTTTTAGTGTATCAGCTCGTTAAGTAGTTTTTTTTAAACAAAATTAGTAGAAATTTAGATAAAATATTTATTTGTAAGATTGTTTCAACTCTGTATTTAGTTGGGGTTAGTTGACTAACTATTCAACCAGCCCCGGAAGAAATTGGTCTACTAGCCCCAGACGCCATTTTTAGTTTTGATTGCATGGTTAACCTAAATAATAACATTGAGATGAACGTATAAAATATGGTCTCTGTACACTCATGAAACACTCTGATTAATCGAAAAGTAATTAACATGAAATAAGTAGGCATCTGATCAAAAATATGCATTGCGGAAATATTACTAACGTGACAAGAAAACAAAAAGCTTGTTACTGCTCCAAAACGACGTGTCGCTGTGTGGCGACGCTTCGGACGACGGATCGGGGTGCAGAGTATAACACACGGCTGAAATAGGAAGACACATTCTCGTGGTGCTGACGAGATTTTTGCGATTAGTTTACTTACTCCTATAGTCAACCATCTCCGGTCTCCCCTAACCAGTATCTTAGTATTTCATTTTTTATGTACTGTACTAATAAAGTAAATTTTTTAAATTAAACAACATTTTGTAAACACAATAATCAACTTTTATTTTAAAACTGAATAAGAAACAATCAACATTTTAGTGATTTAAATTAAATTAATGCAAAAATGCAGTGAGATTACAAAAATAATAAACTATCTTTAACGTAATTTAATGTAGAGCAAAAATTTAAAGTTTTTGAAAATATTTTTGAAAATGACACCTCAAGAAACACAAAACGCTTACCGTCTTTAATTAATAAACGCGGCGTAAATTTCTACAAGGTTCAACCTCGTCTCATAGTATTTAATACAATGCAATACAGACTATAATAGCAACTTAATTTTACTCCTACCTTAGTCCAAGTTTATTAAAAAGACGGTTAAAGAGTCACCTAATCGTCATCGCAGGTATATCAGTAGCTAAATAGCCCGCGGCTGAAAAGGCCCTTTCTGCCTCTCCACTAGCCGGGACCGAAGTTAAAAGGCGGTTAAAAGTGAATTTCAGATATTGCACTCATTCTCATCGCTCAATCTGAAATTCTCGAAATCTTGTTAAAATCTTGGACTGCTTTGTCAAGATCGCGAACAGGATTTCGAAATTCTAGATTGATGGCTTTCAAGATTGAATCTTGGGAAATCACTCAAGATCTAGGTGGACTCTTAATCTTGCAAGATCAAGATCAAGATTGCATTCCCTACCTATCACATTGTGAGACTTAGTGTCTTGGGCTAGTAGTGGGTGCCTGGTTGTGCCTTTACCTACCTCTTCGGGGATATGGGCGTGAAAAAAATTTTTTTTTTAATTTTTAACAACAAATAAAATTAGTCGTGACAAACACGTATAATTACTGTAGCTAAGAAACATTTCGGTTTTGTTAACTTTTAATAAAAAATCCGCATCGAAATCAGTCAATTCGCCTAATAGTTTTAATGTCAGAGACAGACAGACACACACAAACACTTTAAAATCATAACACTTATTTTTCTCCATCGGGGGTTAAAAGACACTATAATTACTAAACCCCCTGTGCTGTAGGTATAGACATTATAGATGTTACAGGTGCGTCGCTATCCTGTAGCCGAGATTCAAAAGCTTTATGTGCAAGTCTACCCCCGCACCGGAATTTGACATTGGTGGTAATTTTATTGCGCACTCACTAAACTAATTTTTAGTTATCGCTGTCTTCTTTCAGCGAAAGTATCAGAAAGAGACAAAACACTTTAAGTGCTGTCAAAAAAGACCGCAGACGTCATTTTTACAGGCGTTTAATCTTCACTCGTAAAACTTCGCTTACAAACATCACAATTTGACATGTTACGACTAATCTGACATGTCTAAAACGTTCCATCTCTGTTGTTTTTGTTTCATTTGTCACTATTGTGCGGAAGGAATTAGTTAGGCTAGTTACTGCACAGCACTCTGGTTAAGTTGAGGCGGCCTTTAAACACAGGTTGACAAAGCACCGGTAACGTTGGGTGTACCTATAGACGCGACATGTTTTTGTTCTTACCATTTAAAAATTGTCTATGTTTTGCCTTCCTATATCGTACTCGCAAATCAATATTTTATATTTATTAGTGAGTATATGTATGTAAGTAGGTATACCTATTATACCTTGATTTGAGACTAGTCGACCTGGAGCACTTCGAATCGCTTGAAGTCACAGCTACTAACGGTTTGTATGAATTAAATAAAGCATTAAGTCGCCTCTGTGGTCTAGCGGTCCGGGTGTTGGACTCGGTCATTCCCGCATGTCACCCCATAATTTGTCCCCCCCGGTGACATGCGGGAATTTTTCTAAAAAAAAATCCCGCATGTCACCGGGGGGGACAAACGGGAATTCAGAAAACAAAATTCCCGTATGTCACCCCCTGGTCTAACATGAAACTAACTATCAAAAATTAACATGAAAACTAATACCTTTACATGCATGGAAATGAATATTTGTTTTTGGACTATAGATAGAAAAAGAACTATTTGGAAATAAAATATTTACGAAAGTAAAATTTTTTTGAAAATCAAAAAATGAATCAACAATTAATTTTAACTTTTTATATTTTTAAAAGCAACAGATTTTAAACATAAAATTTTCATTCAATTTAATCAAAAGTTAGTTTTTTTATGACATTGGAAGGCAAACAAGA